>JAPMOQ010003702.1:0-10020 GCA_026543055.1 Argiope trifasciata
AATGAAATACAATTCTGATATTTATATTTACTTGATCAATAAAAGTGCAAATTCGTTTTTCTTTTCATTCAATTCAAAGAAAACAGTTTTCAAAAAACGGTTCATTTTTAATCAAATAACTTTATGATTAGTTTTAAAAATCAATTGGGTAATCTCACCAAAATTTTTGCTTTTTATTATTGACTTATAATCTCCTCTCGTGAGTAAATCTATGAATGCCTTTCATGACAATGGCAAAAAAATAGTTCTGAAATATAGATCTTCGTATGAATCTAAAATTTATACTGGATACTTGCAAATATGCACTTAAAACTTCTTTCTACGGAAGACTGAAGGTACTATTTGATATTTATAATCGCAAGAGAACATGCTAACTTTCATTAATAAATTATTTTTTACCTTCCTGTCAAAGTAAAGACCTGATAACAATTCATGTTTTAGCAAATTTGATTCAAAATTTCATAATAAACTATATTTAAATGTTAAAAGTATGCACCAAATTTTTTCTACCTATTTTTCCGTACTTTGCAGCTATCGATTTTACATGAAACAAGGTAACCTACAAGGTCTGTCAAGCAGACAGATAAACTTTCTGAGAAAGTAGTCCATTCAAAATTTTATAGAAATCTACGAATTTTGTCGTAAAGTCATATACTAAATTGTATAATTTTAGTTTTAAATGTTTTTGACTAATCCAGAGCCTGAATTAGCCTGATTGAGGCCGAGATTAAAGACTTCTTTGCCCCTCCCACCTCTACTACCTTACTTCAGTAATGAAGAAGAGAACTTTAGGGACACATTTAAATTTTTCACCTCATTATAGATATTTAACGGAAATTAAAATAGCTATAAAATTCCTTTCCTCTATTCTCATTTCAACTAACATGGATAATAATTAAATTAATTTATTAAGTAATTATTAAATATTCGATATTATCTAAAAATAGGAAAGCTGAACTTGATTCGATTATTTGTAATTAAAATATATAATAAAAGTTAATGATTCTTCAAAGATTAATATTGTTCACTTTTAAGCTTTAATTTTGATGAAGAATTTAATGTCTATAATCAATGAAATAAGAATAATTCATTGACTAAAGAAAAAATAAATTATTACAACAAATTATCAAATATAAATTTAGGTAGAAGCATTGAAATGAACTGTCGAAAAGATAAAAGTCTCGCCATTTTTTAGAAAAACTTCTAAGATAAGAAGGAACTAATATTACAATGCAAGAAACAAAAAAGATTAAAATTTAATTCTCAAAATTTAGTAATAATCACAAATGTGTCTTTAATCAAGTTCAAAGGCAATTATCTTTCTTCAACAACCCACCCCTAATTAAAGAGTGGGACGAAAAACGAAGCCTTTATATCCTAATGCATCGAATGTTTATTTAAAAATAAAACCATGATGCAAATATAAATTATTTAATTAAAATCATTAAAATTACTACTTAATTAAATATTACTTTGCCACTTAACAGAAAATTACCGCTTAAATAATTCTGACATATAAGTATGAGAAACCTCAAACAATTTTTCATCCTTTTCAAATTTTAATTTATTGCTCAAAAGTACTAAAATTATGATAATCTATTTAAAGCTGAATAAATTTTAAAATTAATGTTATGAAATACATGTAAGTAATATTTAAAAGAAGTTTGACATGTAAACTTACAGCTCTACCTCCTTTGATATTGTATAAAATTACACAGCATTTGAGAATCATAAATTCTTGCTTGCATAATCGTCCATAATTTACTGATTTAATGTAATCTATCTGCGCAGAATCAGAACTCTCTGTGCATTAAAATCTGTATAATTTTGCATAATTTAAAACCAAACAATGCGTATTATTTCAGCATACTGAATTTGATGATTGATGTTTCAACAAGAATAGAGCCTTGGTATCCTGAATAATCTCATGAGAATAGAATAATTTTCATGTAATTCATATTACAACTTCACTCAGTGATTTCAGCTACATGATTTAAATATTAGTACAGAAATTATGAGAAATTCTCTCTCATTTATCAAACATCATTATCCTATTGCATATTATATAACACTATCAAACTCTAATAATAATAAAGAAAAATGAGTTGAGTGCGTATGTCTAGTTTGTGTAATAAAATAAATGTGCATATCTTTATATTTCTAGCTTATTAATAGATTACTACAGCTTTTACAACTGGATGAATACTGCATTTCTACAAAGATATTTTTCTATATTCTTTCAAGAATTTTTGTCTGTATACTACAATAACATTTACTACATATTTTTAGAATTATACATATTGTCTCCAAATATGTTATGAAGAAAAAATCTTCTATTTTTTCTACTACCAGCTGCCTTTGAAGACCAAATGGTTTCAGGGATATTGGTTTGTATTTAATTTTATTGAATGATTCTGATATATTTTAATATTTGTGATTCTGCCAAAATGTCAGATATTTATTCCCAGTTATTTTAATTGATTTGCATACATTCTCTTTGTTATGCACATGAACTTTTGTAATGAAAACCTATCGCATGACATCGCAGTACAATTGAAAATGTATTTGTCCAGCTAACCTACCTATTAATTTGATAGTATAGTAAATTTATTTTTTATTCATTTCGTTAATTACACAGATATTAATCAGAATCCCTTTCGATTAGCATTCAACAATGGAAGAAAAATCATGCGGTAAAATATTAATGAAATAATAAAAGCAGCTCATATTTCAAATCAATAACAGAGTCTATTGTTGAAAATTAGGAAATAATAATTTTAAAAAGCTGTCAAAATTTAGAAAAACTTCCTATTTCCTTTAATAAAAGGTTTCCAAAAAATTTTGTTTAGTTTTGAAACCATGTAAAAGTTATTTTATTGCACTAACAAAATCAAAAATCAACGTTTCTATTAAGTAAGTCTTTCTTATAATATGTAAACATATGCATTACAATAATAAACAACATATATATACAGAATAAATCCATATGTTTTCATAGCTATATTTTTATGATAAATTAAATTTATATTTCAATTATATTAGAAAAATTTCATTACATAACATTCTCAGCTTGTTGAAAACATTTTATAATCATGTTCCCGTTGTTAATATCAACGCTTATATAACTGCTCATTTGGGAAAAGTTTGGAACAAGACGCTACTTTCTTAAATTCGTCTCTTTTCTTCTCAAGAGTCTAGTTTTCTAGTTTCAGACGATAATTATCATTCGAGGAATGTCTCCTTTTGCAGTTTTAGGAAGTTCTTAGAACTAGAAAAGATCGTTAGGGAATAATTAGTCTAAGAGCTCGGTTTCTAATCACTACTATAATCCAATCGTAATAATCAGTATCTTAATATTCTCCGACAAAAGCAAGATTATTTATTTGTTTGCTTTTAATCTGCATCAGTGAAATCCTTTACAATTAAAATATTTCAAGTTAAAAATTTTATATAGTATAAAAAATTGCATACTAAGATAATTTAGTAGTAAATATTTAATAGCAAAAAATACTATATTTGCTTAATTATTTATTACACAGGTGTTAATCAAAATAATAAAAATACCTAAGAATAAAAGTGACAAAGGTGAATAACTATTCAAATATAACAACAGTCACCAGTTTTTTAAATATAAATAGCAATGTATATATTCTGATAGTATATGTTAGCTTTCTTGAAGCTCAGTAATTCTTGGATTTTTTGTTCAAAAGTTTAAAACGTCGAACCTCTCAGATTGTCGAAGAGGCCAAATTGTAAGAGCCCATCTAGCTGAAACAAGTATGACCGAAACATTCCAACTTTTAGGCGTTTCTAGATATACAATGCCTACAGTCATGTCAGCATACACACTACGTGGCAAGATAAGCTCGGCAAAGCAAAATAGTGGGTGTAAAGAGAAACTCAGTGAAAGAAATTAAGGGATATTCAAGTAGATTGTTACCTAAAAAGCAAACAATTGCAGCAAAAGTTACTGCAAAGCTGTCTTCTCAAAAGTCAATTATTACAGTTATAAAGCACCTTTATAAACAGAACATCTATGGTAGAGCAATTTCCTAGCCACTTGTCCCATATGTTAATGGTAAACGTCATATATATTGGAGTCACACTTCTAAAGCCTATAAGAAATAGGGTCTGGTGAATCATGTTTTCCTACAATTCTCCGGGACATTTCACAATTTCAACAGTAAGAATGTGAAATTGAGAAAGTTTTGGAGGAATATTCAACAGGCTTACAATACCCCTCTAGATACTATTCAAAACTTGTATGAATCGATTCCTAGGCCAAGTTTTATCACATACCGAAGGTGATTCTACACCATAATAATAAAGGGTTCTTTATAAATCTAATATGTTTCTATTATTTTAATAACCGTCTGTATATCTAGTATGGTAAATAATCTATTTTAGTCGTAAATTTGAATGCTTTAAATAGATTATAACAGATTTTAAATTTCTATTCTAATTCATCCAGTAGCAACTAATAATTAATCAAGAATTTAGAAAACAGAGTTAAATCAAATAAATTAATAGGAGTATTTTAGGAATGAAGTTGTTTTGCCAATTTTATCCCCTTAACTGTATCGGCCTTTGTGTGGTCTGTGAATAGAGTGATAAAAATGTAAATTATAATATAAAATAGAGTTATTTATAAGCATGATGTCTCAATAAAAAAACATTATATCAAATATTCTGTATACACTTAAAAACTTAAATAAAAACGCCAACAATTTTCCAATAAAATATCTAATTAGAAACTTACAAAAGTTAGGAGCTGATAGTCTCGAGAAGCTTGTAAGTAGTAAAAATTATTATTCAAATAATTCTATTTAATAGCTCGTTTCATTGAATTAACAATAAAATTTGAAATAAAAAAATTTAAAAAAGAATTATTATTTCAAGACATTTTCTATTTATTCACTATTCATATAATTTGCATGTTTTTTGTAAAAGCTTAGTACTGCCTAGTAGGAAAGATTAATATACCATAAACTCTTATTTCAATGTGAACTGCTTGCTATCTTGTAACAAAAAAAAATGTACTGGTTAAACCAAACCTCGATTGTTCTTAGCATATACGTATTGTATTTTAATATTCAGGTCTTGTTCATGCGTTCATCAATAAAACTGATTTCTCTGTATAATTTTTTTTTAATTTAAATTATAATTTTATATTTGCAAACTTCAAGCATTATTTTAAGATTTCCACTGTATTTCAATTTGTGCAGTAATTTTTGATAAGTAACTTTGGTGCTTGTGGCTTTCAAGGCAATTGTTAACTGTAAAAATTAACCTACTTTTTTTACAATGGAATTCATACGATTGATCTGAGTTATATTAGTTATAGTCATCTTTATCATATTATAAGAATATGCTACATTGCAAGAGTGAGGGAAACATAAAAATATTGATAATAAGACTATAAAATGAACAACTAAATCAGTGTTTGATGAAAAGGAAGAGACTAACTAACGCTCCCTCATTAAGATGGTATTCTTTAATGAAATCTAGGAAAACGAAATTCAAATATGATACTCGGTAAGACGCCATAAACATAACAAAAATTATTTCTTTGAAAAAACTCTGTTTAAAAGAATATATAAACAGAGTAGCAAAAGTGAATTGTGAATTAATAATATTAGGAATTTATAATCTGACTTATAAATTAATAAAAAATTTGGCATCTGAAATTTATTAAAGAAAAAACTGTTAGAAAAGAATAGTTAAGAATATTTATGATAAATCACTCTCTAAATTTATCTAATAGAGAGACTGAAAAGAAAATGCTGTAACAAAAACTTTCAACTCTTCACGAGGAAATGAAAAACCTTGTATACATGAGATAGGTTCTTTTCCCTCCTTTAAGAAAGAAGTAAAACCAACAACAATTCAAACAACGTTATAATTCATACTACAAACTTTGTTGTGTTATGAATTACTTTGAATTCAAATATATGTTTTAATTAACATTCCTTACCTAACGTCCAGTAATAAGTGAAAATAACTATAGATGTTACATATAATAAGAGGCTTTTAACAAACATAAAAATATAAATGCTAAGAAAACTAAGAACTCCTCTGGTATATGTGTAATTAATAAATGAATTGATTGTTTTTATGGCACCTATATTATAACGTAATGAAGAATTTTTAGAATTTAATTATTTTATCAATTATTTGTATTTATTAACAGCTGCAAAAAAGTAGCAGAATTATGTCTACTATGTTTCGTCACATATATCTGCCATGGCTTGCAGTACAAGAACTACGAAATGTTACGACAACGTAAAAATTGGTTCAAATAATCATAAAAACTCAAAATAATACCTGAAATATTCTGAAAGGCATTATCTGAAAATCTGCACAGTAACTTTTCTTCTCTGCCTTCTGATTAAACTTATAGGTACATACCGATTTATTTGAAAACATTTTCATGCTTGTAACAGATTTAATTTGCTTAAACACTATATATTGTTACTAATCTGTTAATCCTTCTTTTCCACGATGACACTAGTGCTGCAAGAATATGGTATTAACGATTCCTATTACGAATCTGTAAAAATTCCTTATTACTCACCGAAGATGACACAATAGATTCTTAAAAAATGCTAAATTCAAGCAAAAAGTAAATATTTTGTAACTATTGTAAGTCAATGCAATGTAAGCCGATTAATGACAATATGATTTGAGGGCATATGGGAAAGATTTTGAAAGGCAACTCCACCTAGCTTAAAATTATTTTACTCTGATGAGTACTTGAAATAAAGCTAAATGGTTTGAAATCATATGAAGTCACAATATCATGGCTTATCTATTTATTTTCTTAATTAGTATACTTTATCCATAATTTTCAATAAAGATAACTCGGTCTGTTTTAAAGGGACTAATCTTTAGTTTTTAAATGTATTCAATTGCAAAATAAAACATTTTCTAATCAATCAATTTTGACAAAGGGTCTCGTATAGATAGTTTAAATTTGTAAATATTTATGCATTAATATCAGAGCTATACTTCAAACAAAATATTAGATTCTTAGCTTAGTCTGAAAACTTTTTCAGATAAAAGTGACTACAAATCTCTAGAAGCTAAAAAATAAAGCAAGTTTCAATCTTTTTGGAACATTCTAATTAGAACGCTATATTTCTTCGAAAAATTCGCAAATTTAAGTTTCATTTTTATTTTGTTATTAGTGATAAATATAGTTTCATTAGTGATGTATATAGCGTTATTAGTGATGTAGCATATACCTGCATTTCCCGCATAAATCCTATTACGATATTTAATACAAACAGCTATAAAATCAATCTCTATTTTACTTGCTATTTTATTTAACAAATAAACATAATAGCTCTTACTTGGAAATCTTTTAATTATCTTATCTAAGAATTCTATTTAAAGCTTTCCCAAAACATGGATTATATTTAACGTATGCTTTGTTTAGAAGTTCCTTTAATTAGTTGAAAGTTAATTACTCCAAAGCACACAAAGAATAGTTGACCCGCAAAATGTCACATACTTTGTACCATACAATTAGTTCAGAGTTGAAGAGAAAATTAACAAGGACTTACAGTAAAATATTTGGATACTATACGATTCTCCTTTTCTTTCTAGAGAAAGATTTATATAAACAAAGCGATGCCTCTTTGTAAAATTTTGTTAATATAAATAAATAAATATAAATTATATATTTTTTAATATTACAAAACTTCTGCGCCGATTTACCCTTACTAAGAATGAATTTAATTTCTATTGAAATTCTTTTTTCATCACTGTTTTTGATATTAAAAAAAGTCTTTTTGTATCTTACCATTTTAGAATGAAAAATATTTTTAAAAATCAAAATTTAATCTTTTTTATAAATTAAATTCAGCTATAAAATTGATGTTTTTCACCACAAACTCTGAAATTATCCACCCTTGTAGACTTTGATATTTCTCTGAAACTTCTAAGTACTCTAAATTCTTAACTACTAGCCGACTTTAGAGATCATTTTGTTCACCTAGATTATTTAACTTTTATAATAATTATGAAAAATGCATTTTTTTAAATCTTTTTTTATCATTTTATAAGCCCGTAAACATGAATTTAACTGAATAAATTTACAAAAACAATAATGGGTGTAAATTAAAAGGTGTATGGAATACGAAATAAAAGCGGAAGTGAAAACCATCCTTCAAAATGAATTTCAAAAGAAAGAGCTTTTTTAAAATTGTAATTTTAAAATTGGTAAATGCGAGCGATTGAATATTTAGTTGAATAAGTTTAAATTTCATCATGATATTTCAAACTGTGTCTTACGATTAAATATTTATTAAAAACGAAAGAAACATAATACAGAGAAGACATTAATTTCAGTAAAAATATTTTTTATTTCTTAAATTTTAATTTTAATTTAATTTAATAATAATTAGTTAGTAATTTTAATTTTAGAATGTAAAAATCCTTTTTGAGTGATAATATTTTTGGAGTTTATGGTTATCAATTCCAATAAGTTAATTCCTAGTGAAGTCAATATTCTATGCTAATTTGTTTTCCGACAATAAAGTTCTAGTTCTTTAAATAAACAAAATTAAACACTGTGGTTTAAGAAAAGAACACCACTAATTTATTTATTTTTTATCAAAACAGCAATCTTGGATGTTGCTAAGCAACCAATGCTGCCCTCTCACAAAAATTAAAATTCACAGAAATTGAAAACAAGATTTATAAAAAAGAAAACATAGAAGACGCTACACTAGTAATTACCTATAGGGCAATACTATTTTCGCCCTTAAATAAATTGCTTGACGTCTGTTTCTTAGATTCTTTACTTTTTATCTTGCTTGCATAGTCCAGAATATTTCTAAAAGTATTTTGTAACACCAAGTAATAGGGGAACATAGAAGTTAGTGCAGTTGAAAAAAAATTTCAATGTATAAGTTTAACATTCGTATAAAGATTTCTTTACATTTGATTGCAGCCATTCGATAATTGGTAATAAAAGCAATTTCTCTGCAACGTACGTTAATGCTGTTTGTATACGGTGATAATACATAATGGTGTTTAATTTATGCATGATTTAATACCTTAATATAATTAGTTTCAACTTGAAGTCTTTAAATTTTCTTATCTATATATTCTGCTTTAAGGATTCCTAAAGCATTAATTGTGTATGACGTTTGTTTTGTGTTGAAGTTAATTTTAATTAGTTGAAAGATAACTCTGCCTAAACCTACGAAGATAATTTTGTAGCACTACAAAATTGTATTTATTATGAACCTCGTCTAGACTGAAGAGAAAATTAATAACTTGTAGCAAAGGTTTGGAAAGATCTAAAACAAACAATTCAGACAAACCTTTAATACAAACAAAGAATATATTCTTAATATAGTTTCTGTAATAAAAATAATATAGTTTTCTTTTCCAATATTAGACAAGTTTTGCATCAATTCAGTCCTACAAGAAACTAATCTCATTTCTTCTTTCCCTACTTTTTTTTTCTTTTTTAGAAGTATACAAAGAGATAATATCGTGCAAAGAGAAATTTAAATAGGAGAACTTAACGAACTTCACGTTTCAGACTTCACCAAGCCAGAAAAGCATAATTTTAGAATTATATCTACTTACGAACATGATAATTCATAACAGCTTGGAATTAGATAGCTTGAATTTGATGCATGGCTTCTACTCTAAATTATCCTATGTCAATCAAATTTTTAACAAAATCCATTTAAAGGAAGACTATCTGCCTGATAACAAATTAACAGAAGAAGTACAAAAATAGAGAGCAAAATGTATATTATTTGCCCATAAATTTACCATCTAATGGGCCGATATGTATCAAATATGTAATTAAATCCATGAAGAGATTAACCATTAGTGGCCATATACTTTCATGAATATGATAGTTCAAAAATGCACTGACTTAAATTTATGATATTTGGTATGTGATTTAATAATTACAAATTTAATTGCATAGCAAAATTCAGTCCTAATATATCTTAAAATAAAGAATCTTACATACACACTCGATTACTAAAACAC
>JAPMOQ010003707.1:0-15149 GCA_026543055.1 Argiope trifasciata
TTTTTTTATTTAAATCATATTTTTATTACCACATCTTTAGGGAATTATATTTGACTAAAATAAATACATGATTAAAACTGTGTGTTTTTTTTTTTTCTTCTCAGAAATATGAATAAGTATGTGCCACTCTAGTGACAAATAGAAACGCACACACACATTTAAACTACTCTATTATCATCAAATGATGCCGGTCGATTCCTTTTCTGTCACTGATTTCTCATTAAATTTCAATCTGTGCTTAATGTTATATCACCGTCGTCAGAAATCTCCGAAATCAGATCCTCCCAGATTAAATAGGCAAATGGCTCTCAGGGTACCTCTCCGATTTGTGGCCAATGATTTCGGTGCGATTCGTCCACCACCCCTCCCATCATGACTATCAAGACAGGAAATGGAAACGTTAAAATTTTAATTAAACACTCTTATCGCAGGGAAGGGGAAAGGAGTCATTAGACCTTAAATCTGAAATCGGGATTTTGATAAAAGGATGAACCGTTTAAACTGCTTACTAGTATTAAGTGGTCAATCCGCTAATGGATCTCATATGATAGATTGTGGCAATGTATTGAATTAGTGTGAATGAAAAGTTAAAAAACGGAGTATACTCTTAAGAATGAACTTGTCATGGTGAAAAATACAATTTATTTGCTCAGATCTATTTTTAAAAAAACGTTTAGGTAATTATCTTCGTGATCGAAAAAATGTGTGTAACTATTCAATCCCATTAAACTGTTTTCTAGCCTTATATGTCCTTACAGGAATTTTCATATTCAGTTGCAAAGAAGCTTTTTCTTTCATTCGTTGCCACAAATTTGCATAATCACCAAGGAAGCAATCGTTGTATGCCCCGTAATTTGGAATACGAACTGTCGGTTTCTTAACTGAACTTTTTGATTGTAATTAGACAATTCCACTATATTCGTGGACCTACAAGTTATAAATCAAAACACTCGTTTTAAGGTGTTCTATCTAAATCCATAAATATTGATTGAGACACTGCATACCTTGTGGTACACTCTGTATATTGCAAATTAGTGTTTGGGAGTAAGAAAGTTATTAAATTCTTAGAATCCATTTTTTAAATCTGTAATAAAGTTGTTAAGAAAACATTTTTATTAAATTTACTTAAAAGGTTAAAACGTTGATTATAAAATACTTGAGTAACTAGTTTAGCATGCATTTAGAAGATACTACAAGCATAAAACGTCACAAATCCTTTAAAAATGGGGTGAATTGTTCCACTTTTTATTAAATATTCAAGTAAAATTAACTCTGAAAAAAACTTTATTTCCTAAAACAAATCTAGTACAAATCGTCCGTTGGAGAAGGACTTAGAAATGTAAATTTATCTCGTGTAATGAGTTTTTTTTTCCTTTGGTAAATTAATTCTTTGAAGAAAATGTCTTTAGACGAGACAGATAATGACCCAATTACCTGCTTCAAGACAAAAAAGGATGTTAGATTTCATTTAGATTAGTTCTTTCCATGAGCATAGTATTCTCTAAATACTAATTTAAAAAAATGGTTTTAAAGGGTTTTATGAGTTCCTTTTTTTTCCATTTGTCAGCAAAAACGTTTCAGACTTCTGTAATGGTTCAAACCTTAGACAAGGTCATTTTCGTAGAAGAATTGTTGAAATCGTATATTTGTTTTTACTTCGTAACTTCATCGGAAATGTAAGATTTTATTAAAATTTCATAAATATTATAGCTTTCATATTTCGTTAATTTTTTTTTCTTCACCGAATGAATTCCTTCATATGAACAGCTGAGCTTGAATATAAATTGTGAAAATATCTGCAAGATGCTTTTATCTTTCATCTTGGTCTTTTCATGTAGGCATTAGTTACTTTTTTTCAAAAAGTTTTCGGTTATGAAAGCATGAGAATGATCTTTACAAGGCGTCACAATGAAACTTAATTTTTTAAAAATGTAAGGCAAAAGGTCGAAGAAACTTCTTGCAAATAAATCTTCCCTCTTTTTTGGAGAATATTATTTCGTAAAATTCAAATAACTTGCTCAGAAGCTTTTAAAATATTTTCTCCAAAATTCAACTGTTGCATAAAACACGGATTAAGCCAAATATATTCAACATTTAGCCATTGCTTAAAAACGAATTAAAGCCAAATATTTTAAATTCAAAATAAATATCAATTTATATCCTTAAAAATCAGTAAATTTGCATATGTTTGACAATTTCTTACAATTTGTCCATTCATGTTGTAACAGTAATTTACAATCTTTATTTTCAAAAGAAAGAAAGAGAAAAAAAAAACACTTATATATACATTATTTATTTTTACACTCTCTAAAAGAAAGTACAAGTGATAATTGAGTAAATTATTTCTAGTTAGAATGAAAACGAGAGGAAAAAATTTAGTTAAAATATCAAAATAATTCCATTGTTAATGAAAAATCAACTAGAGGAAACTCTTCAAACTTAACTTTAATTCTTCATCAAATTTAGTTCACGCCATTGGATCAGGTCATTGAACATGACGGCTTTCTTTATACACTCAAGTAAACGAATTATTTCAAGAAAATAAAGACGATGTATAAAGAAATGTATTAAGATGAAATGTATAAATGTCCTGGCGCATTAAACGATCCAAAGTGTGGTACGCGTACCCCCAGCTGTACACTAAGATTTTGATCTGGGTAAAACTAATGCGAAATTCAACTCCTGGAAAAACACGCGACTCTGTCCAAAATGAAAGAAGTCCCAATCATTTGTAATCCACGTTCTCTCCCCAATTAACCGAAATCGAATAAAATCTTTGATTTTTATAGCGGATGGAGTTAAGTTCCCCTGTCGCTTTAGCTTACATGTTCGCAAATGTGCTTGAATAGAAGTGCCTGTTTAGTCTTATAAGGTTTATAGTTGCACAGGAGTTGGGTGGGGATATGCACTTATTAATTTGCTTATGTCACAGACAAAAAAAGAAAAAGAAGTAACTATATTTTTGATTGCTATTAAAATGCATCGATTTTGACAAGCTGTACTCAGTGTTATGAAAATTACAGAAAAGATACACATATGTCCAAAATTTGGAAAATACTGCTCTTTGAAATAAAAAAACAGTTTTTATTTTCAAAACATAGACTTTGGATATTTTATTTTCTATTTTAGTTTCAATGTTGAAATAAATTATCCTTTTTAAACAAGAGACAAGATATTTTCATAGATAGTTGATTAAATCGATTGATCTAAGTTTAAATACAGATGTTTTGAAATCAAATCTGTTTCTCATTTTTAAGCAGTTTTATACTATTAGGCTTATAATTAACAACAATTATGGGTAGAAAAAATAGAAATTTAATTATTTTTTTCATTTAGTGAAATGATATATTCATTTATGTCCTAATTCTAAATGAGAGTAAACATTGGTATTCAATAGTCGGAATAAGTTATTTTAATCTATATTTAAATGCAATGAAAAAAACTTGAGCATGTAATTTATAATTTACATTTCCAAAACAAAAAGAATAAAGGTTAATAACTTTTCGTTCTGTTCTTGGAGTTAATTAATATGTTTGTTTATTGTCTTTTCCCATTCTTTTTGAATGAACAGGGTATAATGATAACTGAAATAATCTTATTTAAATATTTTAATACAATTAACAATTTTAACAATAACAAGTAACGTTCTTTTTTTCTTTAAAGAGTTTCTAGAAAGCAATATATAATGCCATACAAATCTATATCTACAATATACAGTATCATATTTCTCGTAGCTATTATCGTCATCTAAATAAGTAATAGAAAAAAATCATATATATGGTATGAAATCAGTAGAAAATTGAGAAATAGTGAAGCGGAAAGCCTGAATTAATGTAAATCCAAACACAAAAAGGCGCATTAACATTAAAACATTATAATGTCATTTAAACATCAATATTAAACCATTATAATTAAGTTATACATTAGCATGAAAAAATTATAATGTAAGTTATACATTAACATTAGAAAATTATAATGTATGTTAAATATTAGCATTAAAACATTATAAATATTTAATTTTCTTACCTTTAAACTTTTAGCCTTTTTTTTTACTTTAATGCTTTTAGCCAAAATTAAAAAAAAGGCTACACATTGCTTAATTTTCCATATTCTTCAAGGAAAATTGAACACGTTTATAAAAGTATCAGTTGATTAATAACAGACCATTTTTATTGTCAAATATATAATAAAAAGAATGCACAGAAGAGCAAACGAAGCTTAAAGCAAAAGGTTTTTATTTCATGTTTATATAAAAAGTTTAACATGTCTCTGTTTTATCTTCAACCTTAATATGGATCTCATTACCTGTTTTTGAATAAATTATATCACAAGCACTATCAACAGACAATAACCTTCTGAATATCTTTCGTTTTCCCAAAAATTAGTTATATATAAAAAAATCTTACCTTTTTTTTCTTATTTCTAACCAAACAAAAATTAAAAATTGAAGCACCAGTATAGGTTAGTTCAGGGAAAACAAATTAATTCTCATTAGTAATATAATGGTCAATACGTTCACATATGATGACTTTTGTCCATAAATACAAAGAACAATCCAAATAATTCTTCTCGTAATAAATTACTTTCATTGAAATAATTAGTGTCGTAATTTTCCTCAACTAATTACATACTTTCTTTTTTATTAATTGACTTATTTGCATTAATACCTCTTACTAATCCAATTAATACCTACAATACTTTATAATAATGATGCTAATTTGCGTTAAAAACAATAGATAAATCTCATTTATTCTGTATACTTAATTCGGAATCAATGCCAAATGAAGAAAATGGCATTTGCACCAGCGTTTTGCAAAATTCTATTCTGAATACAGATAAATGGTACTTCCGTATTATTATGCATTAGCTTTCTTTTTTTTTTTTTTTTGTCACTCTGTAATGAAATACACTTTTTTAAATCCAAGATTTAATTTCTCTTACAATTTAACAACCATTAAAATGTAATGAAATGATCGATATTTTTCTTAGTTAAAATTAAAAGCTTCATTTAAAACTCGTTTTATGTTTTTCTTTCTTTTTAAAACTGAGGTTTTAATCACCTTTATATATATATTGCCGTTTGATGTATTATTCACAATTTAGCATCATTTTAAAATATCTGCCTTTTATATGATATCCATTACAAAATTTGTGTTCAATATTACTGGAGTATTATTTATTACATATTATTAATACTATTACAGAATATAAAGTTTAAAATATTTTTTTATTTCATACTTAAATGTAATGTTTTGTAATGTAAAAAATGAAATGCTCCTTTCCAGAAAACAGTTTTACGTTTAAAAAATGCAACTTTTTGAATGCTCATAATTTGAAATGGGTGACTATTCGTCGTCTTCTGATAATGCGGTTCAATTCAACTATATGTTGCTTCGTACAGAATAAATGATTAAATAAATGAACCAAGATTTTCGTGAGGAAGATAAAAAGGAATTTGGTCAAGGGCATAATTGGAAGAACAGAAATAAAGGAGGTTGCTGTGTAGTATAATTCTTTATTAAAAAATAAATGCATATAAAAACTTGCAAAACAGTTTTTAAATATTAACATGTGTAATAATGTCCTATTTCTGAAACAATGGGAGGTGTTTTCAAATCAATTTAAATTTGAATCAGAATAGAACTGCAGGCACAATATCTCGTACCAATTTCCTTTTTAAGTTATGGTATTTATATGTTCCTGAAAATATGAACCAGGAGACAGTCATGACATACGGTTTTTTAAAAGTTTTGTTGGATATATTTACTTTAGATGTTAAATATCTGTGTCAAACTGTATCCACCCATCTCATTTCGCCATGTTAATTTATATTCAGACGCTAAAGAAAAAAACTTATGAACGGATTTATCTTAAAGTATACAAAGGCTAAAGTATACAAGTGCTAGGGCTATGAACAAAGTTTCATCTTTATAGCTCAGAGAATTTTTTATGTATGATAATTACAGACACACCCTTAAATATTATGTCAAAATCGTACTCAAGAAGGTGTGAATGCAAATTCTTTTACAATAACAATATTTTATCTGTACTTCAAGTAGAAGAAAGTAAAAATCAAGTCATTTTCATCGGTATAGACTTTTACATCAAAATGTTTCAATTTATGTTTTTTTAACCATATTTATATGTGTTAATACCTTTAAATATATATTCATCTATACATTTATAATTTTTTAATCAATTCAGGATTATTGTCCTTTTAAATAGTTTAATAACTCCATTTCTAATAATAGACTAATTACAATAAAAAATGCTACTACTATTCACTAAATGAGAATCAATTAACTACTCCACTCCTTTTTAATAATGTGAACCTAACTTTTTTATTTTTTCTTAATATTTATTAAGCCTAGATCTTTGCTTCATGGTTTAGCGTCAATTTAAAGTATTCCCCGAAATCAATCCTCGCTGATTAAATTAGTAAATAGCCAACTCCGCATCTTTCCAATTTGTGGCCATTGGATTCACCGCGATTGTCTCATCTTCCTTAGTCTGGCGAAACCGGAAATAGAAGGATAAAATTTTAATTAATGGCTTCTTATCGTTCAAAGGGAAGCAGACTCATTAGATCTTCCCCCTAGAATCTGGAATTCAGTAAAATGCTCCAGTATTCGAACTGCTGTAAGACAATTGATGATAAAATGAGCCATACGGATATGTTAGAATTATTTTAAAAGATAACGATATATTTTAACGTCATATGTAGAAAAAGCATTGGAATTTTAAGATGGATTACGAAGGTTGTCTGCAATTTTATTGTATTACTGCACTTTGGATGTTTTTTCATTTAAATATTAAAAAATATTAATTTCATGTAGCATTTGGATAAAATAAGTATATATCTCATTGCAGGTTTCATTGTGTTTTAAAAGAATAATAGAAAAGTTTCCACTTCAGTTAATTTTTATTCATACATAAGCATAAGTCAGCACACATAGTTCACTTTTAAAATACAATATATTTTACTCTGTTTGATTATAATAATTAAAGAACTGTATTGCCTTACCGAGATTTGTAAATGCAAGCCTTATCCATCTCCTCATATTTTCGCAATAAATTCTGAATTCTATTATTATTTTAAAGAAATGAAAACGATAATTAAAATTAAAAAAATGTTTCTCTTTTGACTTACACTTGAAAAAGAAAAAAGTGAATTACAAATTAAAGAAAGATAGATATTACTTAAAATATTTAATATTATTATAATTCATTATTAATAAGTCTTGACAATTGTTTCTATAGCAAAATTCGTCACTATTATTTATTTTTAGATATTCTGATAAGGTTTGCCTTATGATTTATATATTGTAAGCGAGATGCAATAATAAATTGAAAAATGTAAAACATCATTCAAAGTTGCATCAGATATGTTCGTGCGTAATTAGCGAATTTTCAAAAAAGTTGTCTTGTCCTTTAAATGCAAACAAGTAATAGCTATCTCCTTAAAATTAATACAAACTACAATGTTACTCATATATATAAGATATTTAATATGTTCACATCAGATAACTCAATGAAGTTTTAGAATGGTTTTACAAATTCTTAATTCACAATTACAATTTTTCCAGATATATACCCCTTTAAGAGTTCGAATAACTTGATTCATAGTATTCAAGAATTACTTTATTATCATTCATTAATGCATCATCAGTAACTGGAACTCTCCACAACAGTGTTAAGTTTTATAAGGCAAAATTAAACTGTAATATTTCCGCTAAATTCGATGGTATTATCCACCTGAATTTTAACAGCAATTTACAAAACTCTGTTGGTTTCTTTTAAAAAAATATGAATAATTCAAAATGAAAAAGTTATGGAAGCCAATATTGCGCACTTAAAAATATAGATGTTTCAGTTTGTTTTTCGAGAATTAAGTCAGATTCGAATGAACTACATTCTTTTATTTTAAACAAAGAAATACAGATTAAATTTTTAGGTGGAAGCATGTCATATATAGTACCTAATTAAATAGAAGTTTAGTTATATTAACGTCCCAAAAGCAACATGAGGGCTATTTATTGATGATCCTCGTAATTTTGAACCATAGTCAGATGACGAGGACGACACCTGAACTGACACCCCCCTCTCCACATCATGCCACACTAGCGAGGCACGATTGGCCTGACAGATTTAACTTGCAAGAGACCCCCTCACACGACGGTTTTTCGGTGGAATCGAGTTTCGAACCTGAAACCATCCAGCACTGAAAAGACCTTACCTTACCACCAGGACCTTACCAGACCTCCGAGACCTTACCACCAGGCCACCGCGGCCCCCTAATTAAATAAAAATAACCTTTTTTTAAAAATACTTCCTATGTATGAATGAAACCTTTTTATTTTATGCAAAATTTTACAATTAGAAATCTGACAAATATCAATTCCTATCATGTTAGAAATAGTTCGATTATTATAAACTTCTACATTATTTTTCAGTGCTTTAAAGCATTGTTATTCTAAATTTGTTATTTTTAATCTAGATTTTGAAATCAGAAATACATCTTTTGCAGTGGAGAAATATGAGATGAATAGAGTTTTTCCAAAAATAGAAAGTTTTAAACGATAATATTTTCCAATTCAGAACGATAATATTTTCATATTCATTTTTATCTTTTATTGGAACATTTAATGATAGAAAAATGCTTTTTAAGATTCAGGAAATTTCTTCATACCTTAACATTTTACAACTCATTAAAATAAGTCCATTGGTTTTTTATTTTCTTCTCTCTGTCATGTAAATTTAATATTTGAATTGAATATTTGAATCTATTTTTCCAACTCAATAAAGAATAGGAATATTTTATTTTTCTTTTAATCGACAATTTGACTGAAGTAATTGTTTTATTGTTATTATTTCTTCTATTTAAACAAATTTCATTTCAATATATTATTATTAAAATTTCTGATTTAAATAATAATTTTTTTTCTTTTCAAACATATTTTATTAATGAAAAGTTTTGAATCTTACAAGTATAATTCTAATAAAAAATAAAGTATTTGATTGGTAATTTATGCGTATTCAGAATCATAGTTTTAGCTGAGCCTCAAAAATCCTTATATTGTATAAGTATTGATAGTAATTACTTAAGCTTTCAACAACTGATTATAAGCAATGAACTAAGTGCTGTGAACAATCACAATGGGATTTCACCTATGCCATTAAAAAGTGATTATCCATTATGCCGCATAATGAGTTTCAAAAATCACATAATGGGTGTATAATGGTAATACGTTAGACATTGGAAGACAATTCTCAGAGAGAATGGATCACATCTTTCATCAAAAAAAAGTATCAAATTTCTAAATGTTATTTCTTGAAATTTTCTGTTAACATCAGAGTTATTAACAAAACAGTGTTAGTCTAAAAATGTATTTTTGTAATCAAACTAAATAAAAGTAACTTTTTTTTAATTTTACACTAAAAATTTATGTAGAAAGTTGAGTACACATTTTTCATAAGATTGCATGAGCGTAGCAAAAATAGAAACAATTAAAAGAAAAGAAAAAAATATAATCTATTTTTGTTTTTACGCAAGGTGAGTTGAATTAAAAACAGTGGTTTCAAATGAGCAGGATTATCTTCTAGATAAGTTTTCATTTCGACTTCAGTAAATTAATACTTTTAAGAAAATCTCTTAAGATGTATAATAACAGTACCATAAATAATCACATTACGGAAAAAAAAGTGTTATCTTTATGTGAACCTTTTTTTTTTTCTTATCTTAAAAAATAATCTATTGCAACTTTGGTTGTTGTTTCATTTTAAAGCATCTTTTTTTCTTTCAGATCGGGTGCATTCAAGTAGTTTCAGAGTAAGGAAATCTTATTTGAATTTGAATAAAGACTTCTTAAGATCAGTTGCTCTTGATTTTTCTGGTCGACAAAAGTGCACACAATGTCATCTACTAAATAAATAAATAAATAAAAATATTCTTCTTTTGAAGATCAAATGTAATTTACAACTTGCAGTACACTTTTTTCATCTTCAATAATCTGGTTTAAATTTTATCATCATTTGGGAGTAACTGCGAATTAGTAGCACTGCCTCCAGATTAGTCAAAACATTTTTTTTCTTTCTTTTTCAACGAAAACATTTTTGGAAACATTCTAAATTTTAAGATTATATACTTGTTTGGATTTATATGGCAACATTTGTCAAAATATAAATGTCTTTTGATCTAAAATAACTGGAAATAGGTATCAAATCACCTTTGTATGTCTAAATGTATGAAATGCACTTCCTCACTTTAAAATCTTACAAATAAATTCATAACGACGTATATTTTCAACTGTGTGTTCAAAGAAAGGACATCTGAATAACATATGATAAATGATTGAATATTAATTGCCACATAACTATTGATTGTTATTCTAGTATCATAATATCTTATCTAAAAATGGCAGAATCTAAGTATAATCTATTGAATTAATGTGCAATACATTTGTGCGGGCACTAGTTCAAAATTCTATAATTGATGGACATTTTGAAGGTGAATATTTATTAAATTTATAATCGAATATCTAACGATTTTACTTGTTTATTCTCCACTTTTTTATAGAACCAAAAGAGAAAAAAATCCTTTTTCAATATAATGTATCATACATCGAAATGAATAAACTAAAAAGTTTGAATCACTGTCAAAAGAAAACGCAAGTGCTTTCTTCAATAAACAGAAAAATCAGCAAATTTATATCTTCACGTGTTTTCTGTTAATATTATTTGAAGGAATAAATATATTTTTTGTACTTGTATATTCTTAGATATATAATGGTACAGTTGAAGAAACCCACATAGTCTTATTCCAAAACTCCACACATGAGCTAGTCGAAATTATTGATAATCTGAGACAAAATTTATGAAGAGCATTTGATCCGTCACGTTTGTATATTTTCTAGTTACCCGGCCCTATCTTAATTATCTTAATTTCTACCCAGCATCTGTCTTAATTTATATTGGCCATGAAAAGTCTATAAAGATGTTGCGATCAACGTCACCAAAGATTTTTCCAGCTTCTAAATCTGAAAAGATATTAATATAAAAGAATTTAATCATTCACCTGGTGCACTAAAAGATAGATGTTGCAATTAATTAGTATACTTTGAGACCCAAAATCCAGCACAAAGGTAAAAGGTAAAAGATTGACTAAAATATCTTTAATTAGAAATTGGATTGCTGAATTGGATCTCATTATTTTACATAAAAAAAGTAAAAATGAAAGACTAAAAAGTTTTGCATAGATATTCTGCTGATTAATTAAAGCAAAAAATTATTTTTATGCCATGTTACCGAGTTGTAGATAAGCCGCTTTCGTTTCAGAATGACACATATTGAGAAATGTTTCAACAACTTATTTTATTACAACTTCAATAATTTAACTATTAACTTATGAATATTCTAACTTTATAATTTTGTATTATCTGCTCATCAACATTTATATATGAATTCCTGTGATGTAAGTAAGATGTTTTGAAATTAAAAATGCGCCTTTAGGATTTTATTTATTTATTTTTAAAATTAGATTATACACTTACTTAATTTATAATGTATATGTCACTTTTGGGAAATACAATAAGAGTTTTATAAAATACTATGAAGATTAAGATATTCGTTTTATTTTAATACGATATCATATGTTCAATCTTTCACAAGTTTTACAATCCTCATATTACAAAAATAAAACCCACAGAACTCAGCAATAAAAAAGATAATATCAAATCAGTGTAATTTAAAGAAAGGTATATGATATTTAAATTGAAAGAGACAGATCATATAATTATTTTAACTCTATAAAGAAATAATTCTAAAAAATAATTCCTCCTGTAATTTTTAATTTTTATTTAATTTTATGTATATGTTCTTAAATACTTCTTCATACATTTAAATATCTTGATTTCAAAGAGCACATTAATTTATAATAATTGATTTTAATGTAGATTTAAATGAATAATAAACACATCTATCCTTCACTAGTTTTTAAAATACAGGAAAACATTCAAGTTAATTTATTTAATTAGTATTGATAAAAAACTCATATTTATATATTGCTGATAGCTATAGGAATTTTTAAATATTATACAGTCGTTAAGTATTTTTATCTTAAAAAAATTCAAACAATGTCTGGATATAATAATATTTATCCATCAATGGAATTAAATCTATATTATATTATGTGTATTTTGTGACATACAGATGATGTATGTTATGAATAGTATCGTTGGTAAACATTCTGACAAACGTTATTCTGAAAATGTAATCAGTCGCCGGGCATCAGAGAAATCACGTGCATTGAACTATTACCGATAAAATAATATACTATTCAATGTCTTGTTGCTATCCGGTTGTTTTCTATTATATATAATTTTGAAAAATTATGAAAAAATACTAACTGCCTCCCTCAAACTTACTACTTCATATAGTTCTTATTTCTTAAAATAAAATTTAAGAGGGATGAACCAAAAAAAGTTAACAAGGCAAAGGAAAAGTCTTTTATTAACAATAGACACATAATACAAATGGTAATTAGAAGACACATGTGGTGATTCCTGTGACGTACCCTTCACTGCATAATCACCAAACCTCTTGGAGCCTTTATCACATCGCTGAACCAATTCATTTAACCACTTTTCGTAATAATTATGCCTCTGTCTATTGAAGCAGTTCTCCACGCCTCTTTGAATAGCACCCTCTGATATGCACCTTGTTTCGGATAAGTGTTTCCTCAATATCGGGAAAAGGAAATAGCGAATTGGAGCCAAATCGGGGCTGTATTGGGAATTGGCATCAGACATCTCACTTAAGCATTTCCAGCAATTTCTCTGTCCTTTCAACAGAACACCGTTTCTTCACCTGCTGTTTACTTATTGCTTCGACCCCCGTACACTTCAACGTTTTTTCTGTGAATATCCTTTGAAAGCACTTTTTGGCCCATAGAAATCGTATTACAGTTCGTAACTCGGAGCAAAACCACTTCTCTAGATGTCTTTCCATAATTGTTGCTGTTTCAGATCTCAGTTCTTATATTATATGCTGAACGGCTGATCTAAGGCAACTAGCGTCATCTGTCTTCACTCTGGGTAACAATATTCAAATCCACAATTTCTATTCTCCAAATTCAGCAAACTTTTTTTTATCATCCCTTGTGTAGCATTTTGGATAATAAGAGAGTGCTGGAATATATTTGTCTGAAAAATCTGAAAGGATATTGACCTAGTAACTCCCTTCACTGAAGATTCACTATGTGTCTGGGATAGATAATCACTAAACGACTATCTTAAGCACTCGAGATTTTGAAATGTTGCACATAAATGACTTGAATACAATCACCAAAGATTTTGAATTATGTATTTCATTTGAAAACAAACATCTTAGTGCATAAAACAGTTCGTCAATTTTATCTTAAATCTAGCTGAAACAAAAAGTTATTCGGATGATTTTTATATCAAAATAATGACGGCGATTGAAATTTATAAGCACAAGAAGAAAATAAATGAGAGAAGAGTCTGGATATATAATATTAATTATCTTCCTTAAAAATTAAAGAACCCTAACTATACATTTATTGCGAAAGTAACTTGCTAATTTATTCGGCATAATGTACCATTAAATGTTGAGGTATTACTTTATCAGTATTAATTTCTTTAGATATTTTTAAAATTTAGCTTAAAACGTAAAGGAACTGGGATATTATTCATCTTTTCAACAATTGCAGAATATCAAAAATAACTTTTACCTCATTTCACTAGAACAGAAATGAAAAAGTAATTTAAAAAATAAAACAAGGCACAACCTTCAGAAACTGCAACTCTTATTTTTCACTGTCTCTTTTAAAATTGAATTAGGGCATAACTTGAATATAAAAACAATAGTACTGTTTTGAGGCGAAAAAATGTAAAAAAGAGACAAAACTCTTGAAAATTATTAGAAAATATGCCGTCAAAACGACAATAATTTATAAAAAATATCATCTGTATTGATGTTTTTTTTTTTTCATAATGGAATGGAAATGAGAATTTTGAATTCACCATGATACATGTATTTAAATATGTAGGATAATAAATGATTAGGCTGATTTGGAAAATTTACAGCTATGTATATTAAAAAGTTATTTATTTAGAAAATGTACTGACAGCAAATTATGCGATGACATCATACTGCTGCACGATAACGCGAAAACTTAAAGCGTTCCCAAAATATAAATTTTAGTAAAGAAATTAAAATGAAATATTTAATCATATCCACTGCACAATAATTTGCTATGCACCGTGCAATTTTCATTTATCTGGAAAAATCATGAACAAACTTTCTATATCAAATATTCGCAGCAATAATGAATTTAAATAAATGGTATTGAATTGCTTTAATTTAGTTTAGTTTAGTTTAGTTATATTAATATCCTGCCTTTTAAGCAACTCTAGAACTATTTTGGAAAGGGTCTCTTAATTCTGAGCTGTGGTGTGATAACGAGGGTGACACCTGACCTAGCACCCCCTTCTACACCAGATCACAGCAATGGGAGGACGTTTGGTCCGGATTTTTAAAACATTCACCAGATCCACTTACTATAAAGTTCTTCAGTGGAATCTGGTCACGAGTCTGAAATTTTTTGATTAAGAAGTCGAGACCTTACCACCAAATCACCACGCGACTTTGTACTGTATTGCTCGAAAAATGGTGGAGGCAATTTCTGTTTTATTGCAATTATCTTATTGTAAGATGCTTTAAATATTCATTTAATTTCAAGAAAGTAGCGAAAAACGTATTTAATTATTTTGCTGTATAATAGAAAACTTAATTTTCCAATAATAATATTTTACATTTTACGTTTTCTTTATTGCAGTTTTTAATCGTTTAATTCTCTCTTTGATTCCCATACAAAAAAAACTAATTTTATATTTCTAAGTTTTCAAATTTATCAAACGAAGGAAAAAAAGGAATATATTTTTATTCGAAGTATCCTGGAACAAATGATATACAAGTATAAATATACATTCTTCAGCTTATTTTTGGATAATTCAATTTTTCTCTAAAGGTCCCATCTATTCAATCAGTTAGCCACTTTCTGAGAGGTAACCATTTTTGTTTTATCGTCAATAAACTTTAATTACTGATTCGAGCAAAACTTAGTGCAGGCC
>JAPMOQ010003713.1:0-13894 GCA_026543055.1 Argiope trifasciata
GTTGCAACAATTGACCGTCCATTTTCAAAGTAAAATTCAATTATCTTCACTCGTTGTTCTGTTGTAAACTTATCCATGCCAAGAATTTCCAGGGATTATATTTTTTAATTCTGAAAAGAGAAAAAGAAATATATTAATAGAAAAAAAGTTATTTAATTTTCAAAATGTAAAGTGACTTCTGGGCCACCCTGTATCAAACAGTTTGGCATGTAAAATACCAACACATACACACATTCATCCTTATTATTAGCAGAGATAAATATTATCATCGAATATATATAACTGTATTTCATCTATTTTTTGTACGAAATTTGAAAAGAAAGAAATTATTTATAAGCTAATAATTTCATAACTCACTAAAATGGCGGACATCTTAAAGAATTCTGGCTATTTTCGCTCAAAAAAGAAAAAGGAAAAAAAAATGATCGAAATATCAAACTTCGATTCTGTCATCAAAGAAACTAAAATATCTTTGACCCGATTGTACCGGTGCTAGAATTTGATCAAGAAACTTGAAAGTTCGTTCCCTTGCACTGTAATTTAAAAGCCATCAATAGTGATTTTATCTCTAAACTTCCCGAAAGCTTCTTCTTTATTCTACGAACTCTCCGAAAATAAGAATTAAAAAGCTCTCCTTGAAAGATATATATCCGTTCAAGTTGACTTTAGAGAGATAATAGCAAAACTTTTGGGGAAGAAGGAGATAAATCGGATCTTTTATACGAAGGAGAGTAGTGAAAATGATTGTGACACCTACTAGTGAAGCTATTTTAGAGCTAAGCCTTTGATTCCGCGTAATGAGGGGTAAAATAGTTAAACTATCGACGCGTCGGCGTTAGGTTAAGTAACGTACGGATGGTAAATTGTTTTAACATCGATATTTTTAATTAATCATTATATCGCTCTTTGCATGATTTGGCTATCTGCCAATAACCTTTTACTTTAATATGTTTGAAAAATATGTTCTAAATTATGAATTAAAAACTAAATTTTAAATTAAGCTATATCTTTCTTATTTCAGTGATATTGTATTAGTAAAGTATTCGTACTCTGAAATTATGTTTTAAAAGTACTATAAAAATTAAATTAAATTTATACTTAGGTCAAAAAAGAAATTTTTATTAAATAATTATAAAAAAAAGTTGTTAAGTATTAAATAAAAATTATTGATCTAGCATTCTTTACCTTCGCATGAAAAATACTGAAATCCTTGCTGTTTACTGATTGGACTACTGCCTGTTGATTTCAATTTTCATCACAAACTACTAAAACTCTATTTAAAGTATTAAATTTAATTAATGAATAAATATTTGAAAAGAAAACTTTATTAACATCGTCATCCCCTACAAGTTTTAAAAATATATTTTTTAACTCAAGTGGATGAATAAAAAGTATTTTATGAACGATTGAAAATTTGAATAAGATATATAAATAAATATATACTGGCAGAGTGTGAACTAATTGTAGGAATTGAATAATAAACATATTATCTGCAATTAATTGTTTAAATTTACATAACTAGACCTTTTTTCTATAGACAAATAGGCCATATTTTCTATGAATTGGTTAAGTGAATTTATAAATATGTTAATATATGGCCAAGTTAATACAAATCAATTAAAAATGATACAAACTGTATGCATAAACATGTATTTGTCTCTTGCACTCTATAAGTTCAAAATGTACTTCGGTAGGATTTCTGAAAATTTTAGTTATTCGAAAATTAAGCAATCTTTCTCCAGTTTATAATCTATATATGGGTATCAAAGTAAACAATAAACTTTTAAACCATTTTAAAATCCAAATAATGCTTTTATACTAATGTAATCGCAGATGAATTTCTTGCAACAAGTTTTAAATATTTTTTGTATAATTTTGGACAATAAATTTACCTCGGCATTTCAGTTCAAGCAATTTTCATTGTTTCATTTTAATTTTTGCATAATTAAATTTTTTATTTATATTTTTCAACCATCCATATTTGTTTTCAGTTTTTGAAAATTAAATAGTAAAGAAATATCTTATTTACAAATCAGAAATTTGTGAATCATGAATGAAAGCAAGCACTTTCAAATAGACTTAACCTTCCAGCGGGGGCGCTTATGCGTGAGATACACTAGAGATGAATTTTGTTTTATACCTTTAGATCTGGGAACACCTGTCTCTGGCTATTTGTCCCCATCACTTTGACCTTCTTTCAGTTGTCGTCGTAAGTTTGTGGCGTTAATAGGTCTCTACCTATCAAATATTTGCTTTTTAGAGATACGCGCGACTGATCATGTAAGTTTTTGTCACATCTTATTTGTATGATTTTACAAACAAATCCGCATTGTTTTAGACTGGCGGCAGCTGGCAAATAAACTTACGAATAAAAATGCTGAAAGAAAGCCCCCAAGTCTCAAAAGAGGGCTAAAATTAAAGGTGCTAAAGAGAAAAGTCCAACTAGATATTGAAGAAGTAGAAGATGCGACATCAGGGAAAAGACCTTGCCACAAAGAAAAGCGGACTAGAATCGCGAGGTTCAGTTGTGAAATTTGACAAATTTATATGTTTGGAGCACACTAAACACATTTGCTCGAATTACAACGCTGCAATGAAATAACAATGAAACTATTTTCTTCCTTTCCATGTCTAAATTTCTATTACGTTTTCCTTTTTATACATAAATTCTGTATTTTTGCCCTTGTATATTTTACATGTAAATTGTTCTGTCAAAATATCGACAATTTCATTTACATTTTTAAATCAATTCAGTTAACCTGTAGTCATTTTATACTGTTATTGCAATCTATGTTTATATTGTTTCTGCTTCTTTTTAAGTAAAATTTTTTTAAGTGATTGAAGTAATTAATCCCAAGATATTTACAATACAATTTTCATAGTTACGCTTTTGAAATTTACAATTTACTATAGCGTATGTGGGAAGTACGCGCGACCTTTCATGTTGGTATGACGACCGCGCCTGCTTGACGATTAACCATTCAAATCTTTAAAGGCACTGCAATATAATGGAGCGGAATTCTGTTAGAAGAGATCGGGTTCATAACGTGTAGAATAATTATAAAGTTATTTAACTTACACAGCTTTAAAATTCTACATAAAAGAATTAAGCACAAAATTTTTTCCAGGGGACCAATTGATGATCAAAGAAAACTAATTCTCAATAAAACTTATAAGCTTGTTATGGTGGGGATAGCCTGGTTGGTGAGGCATTGGATTGGCATTCCTTGGGTTGCCAGTTCGAAATAGTCAGCCGAAAGTTCTCCGTGTGTAGTGGTGGCTGCCGTAAGTATAAATTTGTCACAAAGTCTTTCCTGCTGAGAGTAATGCCCTGTGATACTGGATCAAATATGATGATTTACTGTTTCAGGTCTAAGTTACTTCTGTTGATGGCTGAATGAAATCTGCCCGTGAAAAAGGTTGCGCCGCGTGATAGCTAAGTTGTATTCTTGGCCCTAGATGGCGCTATTGTAAAACAAGGGACCTAAAAAATTTGCTTAATATCGCTGATAAGAAAGCAGACTTGTCAGAGGCATGTGTCATTAGAACAACACCTCTTCATTTTGCTTCAGTAAAAAGTAAATGAAGTTAATCTACCGTTAACATTGTGAAATCTTTGGATAGTAAAATATATTTTTCGTTTTGACAGAGTATGATATCTCGCTTCTCTTCTTTATCAATAGAGATCCAAGGCAATGCTGTTAGAAGGCAAACGCACAACTTTCATTAAGAAATATTACTATACAAAACACAAATTATGGTTTAGCTAAAACTTTATTTGACCAACTGAAACAGCAAGAAGCTAGCCGATAATGACTAAATTAACACTTTCACTACCACTACCATTGCCTATTATCAGGATCCTTTATCTAATTGAATGCCCCCTTCTTTGCTATCTTTTAACTGTAGTAGAGAAGGTGTCATTGAAAAAAATAGATGATTTGATCCTAGAAAAGAACGCAATCTATGAGTTATCTCGTAAATGGCAGCAAACGCGTTAAAGGCCCATTTAAAGTATGAAATCAGACTCAGGAAATAATTTTTTTACTACCTAACTGAGAATCCAGGAATCGTCGTAAACAAACAATGCTTAAAAGTAGTTTTTGTGAATGTTCGCTTTAATGTTTAAAGGCATCCATGCTTTAGTATTCATTTCAATTAGCAGTGACGTAAATATCAAGATGTGAGAAACGGCGAGATGGACATATATGCATATATTTTTGAGAAATAAGAAAATTATAAACTTAATTAAGAACTCTGATTAGGTATTGTAACGATGCAAATGCATTCATTGTATTGAAGATCTTTCTTATTTTACTTATTGAGAATTATACTTCAAATTTCTATACATATTTTACTGTTAAAACAAATAATATGAAAAAAAATTAATTCAATTCCTACTTAAGCCAAAAAAGAAAAAAAAACATTTTAGTTACTTTTTATTAAATGATTATAAAAAAATATTAAATATCCAAAAATTATTGATTTTTGCAAGAATTGAACTGTATTCTTCATCTTAACGTGAAAAATACGGAAATCCCCGCATCTTACCGTTTGGCTGTTGATTTCAATTTTCATTACAAACTGCTGAAACTGTATTTAAAATTAATAACATTTAATTAAAAAATAAAATTGGAAAACAACTATATTACCTTCAAGTGCCATCCATTACAAGTTTTAAAAAATGTATTTGAATTTAAGTGGGTGAATAAAAAGTATTTTATTAACGATTGAAAATTTGAACAAGATATTAATAAATACACATAGAGAGAGTGTGAACTAATAGTAAGAATTGAAAAAGTATGCAAAATTTTAAAATCCTTTTTAAACATTTTTACTTCTTTAAATAATTATTCGTTCTGGTTATTGAGACATTTAATTATTTTGAGTGTAATAATTCATGAGGGTTTTTTTACATTCAAAATGTAAATTGCATACACGTTTTGAAGAATGTGAAATATAATTTTTGTTGCGAACCGTATAATAAAATACTGCTCTAAATGTGTTAATTTAAGGAGTAACTGGCATTTGCCTGGTGCCAAAAAACATGAGGATTTTTAATTAGCATTCTGTTATAAAAAATCATGTATTAATATTATTTTATTTTATCAATTGGAATTTTCTTTTTTAGAGTAAAGACGAGAGTTTGGAATGCTATGTTATTCAATAGTTTCCTTTTTAACGATGAAGATAAATCATTATAAAGTAAAAACAGCTATATATTCAAAAAAGTGCAATAATTTGTATTGCATTCCAAACGTTTAGTGATTAAATTACATAAACGTATGCAGACATTCTAAAACCTACTTTCAATCAAACTTACACCTTATATTACTTACAACACTTACACAATTTTTTCTACGAAATTAATTTATATTTATAATGATTCAAAATACGCGTTGTATAAGATTTTATAATCTTCATTAAACTGAGCAACTATTCTGACAAGGAGATTTAAACGCCAGTAAAATTATTCGAATTTACTGACTCTCGGTTGAAATTAAATTTAGACGATCTTTAATAAAATGACATGGAAGTTAATATTTCTAAAGGTGATCGAATTTCAAACCAATCTAGCAAATACCTGAAAGTGTGTTTGGATATCAAGATATTTATAACATAAACTATTAATAATTTAATAATCAAATAGACTTATAAATTCATTTCTAATTAAAGTGATATGTTGACTCTTCCATTTCCTTTGCTCGAAATCTCAAAGAGAATTATATATTTATAATTAAATTTGAATTTACCTAAAGCTTGATTTAATTCCGGATATTTTGTGTGTTGAATAGCTTATTAATCAACGATAATTCTTCTAAAATTAAGAGACATTGGTGCGTTATTTACACTTTAAAGTGATTTAAAGTTTTGGTAAAATAAGCTGAATTTCAAAAGACCCTGTAAATTTTAAATTATTTTACAAAACATTAATTAATTATGCCAATGCAATTGGAATGTATTATATGAGTGACTTATTGTAGTTTGTTTTACCCGTTCAAACAAACATAGCGCATGAGCGTAGCCCTGGAGTACTGGCATTAAAAAGTTTTCGTCACGGAGAAGATCAATCAAGTTATGAATGTTATATCGTTTTACGATCCACTCTATTGAGTCCTGGTCATGTGCCGCATGAGTAACCTCATGGCTTGGCAATAAACAAAACAACCATTTGGCGATATGGTAATGAATTTGGCAGCAAAAGAGATATAGCTGGAAATTTCGAGACTTTTAATGATTCACCCATTAGTAACTAAGATACACCTGATTGGCTCAGAAACTTCCTGGCTAGCCTCCCGGGAACTATAAGAAGAACAACAGTCTCAAAATAAAATAAATCTTATTATGCCGTAGCGTATATTGAGTTGGAGTCGAGGACAAGAAGTAAGGCGTCGACAGGTTAAGGAAGCGAAAAAATTTCAGAATACTCCTGCGTTTTGTAAAGATCAAGCGAATTGCTGAACTGAGCTGTGTGTGCAGCTACTTCTGCATTACACCAGGATACAGCTAAAGTTAGGAGAAAGTGCAAAATCTCGGTCGTCTGGAGAGATTCTTGCATATATATATATATATATATATACACTGAAGTGACAAAAGTCATGGGATAGCAATATGCAAATATACAGATGGCAGTAGTATCGCAGCGAAAAAGTATAAAAGCGCAGTTCGTTTTCCAGAGCTTTCATTTGTGTTCAAGTTATTCATGTGAACAGGTTTTTCGTGATTTATGGCGACACGACGAGAATTAACAGACTTTGAACGTGGAATGTTAGGTGGAGCTAGACGCATGGGTCATTCCATTGCGGATATTGTTAGTGAATTCAACATTCCGAGATCCACAGTATCAAGAGTGTGCCGAGAGTATGAAATTTCAGGCATCACATCCCATCATGGATAGCGCAGTGGGCGACCACCTGCACTTAACGACCGAGACCGCCGACGTCTGTGTAGAATGGTCAATGTTAATAGAAACGCAACACTTCGTCAAATAACTGCAGGAATCAATGTGGGACGTACGAGGGACCTGTCCGATAGGACTGTGCGGCGAAATTTGTCTTCCTTGGGCTATGACAGCAGAAGACCGTCTCGAGTGCCTTTACTGACAGCACGACATCGCCTGCAGCGACTCTCCTGGGCTCGTGAGCATATCGACTGGTCCCTAGACCAGTGGAAAACCGTAGCGTGGTCAGATGAGTCACGATTTCAGTTGTTACGAGCTGATGGTAGAGTTCGAGTGTGGCGCAGACCCCACGAAGCCATGGAACCAAACTGTCAGCAAGGCACTATTCAAGCTGGTGGTGGCTGCATAATGGTGTGGGCTGTTTTTGCATGGCATCTACTCGGTCCTCTGGTGCAACTGAACCGATCATTGACTGGAAATGGTTATGTTCAGCTGCTTGCAGATCACTTGCAGCCATTCATGGACTTCATGTACCCACACAACGATGGGATTTTTATGGATGACAATGCGCCATGTCACCGGGCCAGAACTGTTCGCGATTGGTTTGAAGAACATTCCGGACAATTCCAGCGCATGATCTGGCCACCTAGATCGCCCGATATGAATCCCATCGAGCATTTATGGGACATCATCGAAAGGTCCGTTCGTGCCCAAACTCCTGCACCATCCACACTTTCACAATTATGGACGCCTATACAGACAGCATGGCTCAATATTCCTTCAGAGGACTTCCAACGACTTGTGGACTCCATGACACGTCGAGTTGTTGCACTTCGCCGGGCAAAAGGAGGACCGACACGATATTAACAGTCATCCCATGACTTTTGTCACTTCAATGTATATATATATATTGGTGATTTCAACATTGGCAATAAAGCGATTCAAAAGTCCCCTGATGTAAATGTCTTGACTCATGTACTTCTAACAGAAAACTTTAGAAATCGGCAAAGAACATTAATAGGATGCAGCCCCAAGACAATACTTTTAACAACACTGATTCCTCCTTCCGTAGTGACAAAGAAACTGCTAATTTGTTGGGTATGATATTGATGTAAATCATGCCAGACAACTTTGATAAATAAAATCTTATCATAACAAGAGAAAATATTATTTTATCTCTTAAGTATTATTTTATCTATTCTCTTCCCTTTGCACTTATAACTAGAGGCATTCCGAACCATTAGCTATTCTTGCAAAATATTTAAAAATTATCAAAATTGGTAATCTTTTTAAACTAGAAAGTTATACCCAAGTTTTGCTTTGTCCTGCTTTCTCCAGAAATGGAGAATGAAAGAAATGTATTAACAATTGAGAACAGTATCTAGGTCATCAGATTTTATATAAAATAAGAAATGGGGTATTTTAAAGTGGGTGAAATGGGAGAATTCCGTTACAATTTTCCCTTATAAAGGAGGTACTAAGGAGCTACCATTTGGAAACTTTTTTCGAAAATGGAGGGAAACGAATGCAGGTATTTAGTGATGCTGTATATACAGATTTAGAGATTTCTTTTTAAACAAAAATTAGAAGAATCTGTAAAGTAAGTAAACTAATGGGACCATTTACTTGACACTTATTTAAAACCACATACCTTGACCAGGATAAATTGTTGCCAAAATTTTCACATATATTTTTCAATTTCTACTTTTAGTTGACCCTCTTCTTGTATATATCTTGTTCAAATTTTCAAACATTACTAAAATGCTATTTAAGCATCCAATCAAGTTCTAATACATGATTTTAAAATCGTAGTGAATGACACTTGATGTTACTACATTTTTTTTAAAATATTGATTAATTAATGAAATATTTCTAATATTTAATTATTAATTAGACTTTGCAGCCAAAGTCTCGAAATTGTCACCAGGTTTGTTTCCAAGCTCTGAGAATCCGGACGCGACACCTAATCACAAATAACATAAGATATACATAAATAATATAAGAAAATAAGTAGAAATTGAATTTTAAAAATTTTAAATTAATTACTTAATTTTAAATTAATTATTTAATTTTAAATTAATTAATTAATTTGACTTTGATCTATACCTCAAATTAGTATTTTAAAGCTTGATTAGCATGTAATGCATACTACTTCAACAGAATTTACCATTACGTTTAATTCGAAATTCTTCTTAATTTTCAACTATCTCCCCTATTAAATTTTTTAACTAATTAGAAATAGGGATGTGTTTAAATTTCTTCTAATATAAAGTTTAATAAACTCCGTTGCTTATTTTAGATGTAAGGATAAATTCATAAATCTCATATGTACTACAGGATTTAGTCATACATTCAGAAACCAAGATTATTCAATAAATCATTCTCTTGTTCAACTTTAAAAATACAATGCACTACAATAAAAATAATATTCAAGAGATTAAAGGGATAATATATTTAAACTCTGGAAGATCTATTATCATAAAAAACTGATTAACTATTTTACATTTTCGTTTTTTGCCTTAATTTAATATCTTTGTTTACATGTTTACAGAAATATATTATTTCCTGATAAAAGCATAAAAATAAAAGTTTAATCACATGATAAACAATGTGATGAGTTAAACCTTAAAAATATGCAATTTCATGATCCATATAAACACTGTTTACGATCCTGGTATGCAGGAAGATAAAAGTATTACACAGAGAACATTATACATAAATGCAATACAGTAGACGATTATAATTTGCTTTTACTTCGCAACGGCCAACAACAACCAAAATGGAGGTGTATAGGAAAACATCTCGCAGTATCTTTATTTCCCCATAGGCAAACTGATCAAAGTAATCTTCGAAACGCTCTGAGGAAGTCCTAGTAAAGCGTCCTATGTCCTATTATACTCACGAGGAACATAATCCATTTAGGCTACTACTCCTACACAAATTGGGTTCCTTGCTTGTTTTTCTTCATAGGCCATGGATTATTCTGCCTTAGCTCGACGGATATTATTGTATTCACCAGCTTAGAACGGGCATTGTCAAGGGCTCTGAATATTTGTTCCGAGCATTAATAATGATAGTTCAGCAATGCTTTTCTGCATTTATTGAATTTTTTAAAACTTAATTAATTTGAAGGAATAAGATGTCTTTAAAGTATTAAATTTAGTTTTATGGAGATATTTAATTTTTGGGAATCTCAATTTACTAAAGTCAAAACACCATTTTGATGCTTCCAAGCAGAAAATATAAAACTACAAACAAGTAATGTTATATTATTGTACACCAATATTGTATGATACTTAGCAAAATTTGCAATATTGTTTAATATATGATATAATATTATATAATACAGTATTATACAATATTGCTGCATTCTGTGCTACCTAATTTGTGGTTATACATTTGGTTTTGTTGCGCTATGGTTATATTTTTAAATGACAATTTGAGATTCGGTTTAAGGTTTAGTTAGTTATATTACCGTTCCAATGTAAAGCAACTCTAGGGCTATTTTGAGATTTAGTTTAAATAAAACTGAATTTCCACAGATCAAAACATTTTTTGTTGATGTTTAAGAACTTACAAAATAACAATTGTAATGTGTTTGTAACATTTTTTTGAATTCCTTTTTATATATATTCGAATATTTTTTATGATTTTTTTTTACTCCCAAAATAGCAATGATATAAAATTTTGAAAAAGTTACATAAAGCATTTTGACATTTGAGTGCAAATATAATTTCTGAAAAAAATCGAATTCTTTTTTTAATAACTATAAAATTAGATTTAAAATGAACAATTATAATTCATATGTTAAAAGAATCTTGTTAAAACAGAATAACTTTATGTATCACTGCCATTAAAAGACGAACCATTACACCAGTAATTACGCAACTGGCAGGCATAAAGTTCTTTCCCTATTAAATAGATGCCGGTTTAGTAAATCTGTTACAAGCATTGAACACTGAATTTACACTCATCGTTGCGTTAGCTTTGCTTCATTTCTGGTTCAATTCCTTCCTCTGTAGGACATATTTAAGAATTTTAATGCACCGGCATGTATTTTCATATTAGATAGCATCATTATCCGAATTTATAAATCTGAGTGTTTATTTAGCTTTGATAAATAATTTGAAGAATATGATTTAGTGGGAGTGGGTTCTTCAAATTTTTCTCGTTTACCCTCTAATATAGGTGTCCTAAAAATGCTTTCATTGACTGCGATTTTATAGTTAATAACATTGAAGTATAACGGTTAAAATATCGACTGTTGATGTGAATTAAGCATTTTAATGAATCTATTGAGAGTTCAGCAAGTGGTTGGCGATTAATCAATGTGATACAGTTAATAGGATCTGAAAATCGGATTTATGTTTAGTCGCATATTTCTTGACAGATTAGAATAAAAATGCACCCCAAAATTACTGCTGTGTGTAGTATTTTATTTCTTCTTTTTACAATGTTTGGTACAGAACTTTCGTGTGGGAATTTGTAATCAAAACATCCCATACGAAATCTGAAATTTTTAGATCAGTAATTTAAAAATAATTTCGCTTGCATGTTTCTAACACATAGTTAATCCCATTTTGAATAGAACACAAAATTTGAGAAGTGTATATACTCCGAATGTTAAATATGAGTACAAAATTTTATTTATTTAATTCTCTTCATTTAGAATTTATTATGTTAACTTATTATTACACGGGCATGGATCTTACTTAAAATTTGATAGAAATCTACCAATTCGCTGTAAATATCGTATGTCAAATTTCATCCATCTAGCTGGAAACGGTTACTAGATATCTATGACACTGACAGAGAGACATTCATTTTTCTAACTCAGGGAGTTCTAAAGCGACGATTCACTCAGATCTGGACTTTTTTTAACTATCATACTTTCTCTAGACTCCGTATATGATAGTAACCTGCTGGTGTGGTCTTCACAAAACTTTCTCGTAAACGCTGTAAAAAGCTTTTCATATCAAACAACGCATTATTGGCATTATTTTTATATAGTTAATAAATATTAAAGAGTTAGAATATTTTTTTCAGAATTGAACATGTCTTCCTTGGTGATTTATTTGACAATTAATCCTTGACATGCATAAATAGTAATCAAAAATGGTATTCGTAATTTCAATACTTTTTTTTACTATTAACTGAAAGAAAAATTTGACAAAAAAAAAACTGCACTTATAGTCACGAAATGCCCTACAAATTATGATATATTTAAATTGTTGAGTTTTCGAATTTTCACGTTTACATGTTTTAATAAAAATATAATCTGTGTACTTAAGTTTATCCATATATCCCTCTTCGTTTTGTAATTGTCATGTTAACTTATATTCAAAGCGCTGGACATTCAAATTTCCTTTGAACAGATTTCACACACAATCTGATATAAATTTGCAAATTTGGAGCAAAGATGGTATAATAAATTTCAACCTTGAAAATCAAAGTGTTTGTGAGTTATATCTGTCAGAGACTGACAGATATAGGTTTAAACTGTGGAATCTCGAATTTTTTAAAGATTACTGTTAAGTATCTATACTTCATATATGAGAAAGTAAAAAATCAAAATCCGTGTATTGATAAAGTATAAATTCATGATAAATTAGAAGACATAATTTGAAGTAAGTTGGGTCTAAATGGGATTAGAAATAGGACGTTATAAAATTAAATTATTATATGGCCCTAGCATAAAGTCTTTGATTTCAGGAACTCTCATTTATTATTGATGTAATTTCCCTTATAGCTAAATAGAGATTCTAAACGAAAATTTAAAAGAGATTATTCAAAAAAATATACTTGGATTTCTATATTATTTGAATTCTATTACTATATACTAAAAGGAATTGCTTCGTCTTTCATTATAAAGGGCAAAAATTATTATTCGATTTACTACTGTAACTATACAAATGACCTATATTTGACCTATCAACAAGATGATGAGTTGAGGTTGTCTTTTTTTTATTAATATTTATTTTTTCATCACTTCATTCAATAAAATTGTGAAACGATATATTATTAAAACTTCTAAAGAAAAATTTAAAAGAGGTTATTAAAAAAATCTATGAATTTCAATATTTTATGAATTCCATTAGTATACAAAACGAGAAATTGCTTCGTATTATATTATAAATAGCAACGTTTATCTCTAGAATTATAACTATGATTATTCATAGATTATCAATCAACCATCAAGAGGACAGTGTTTGGAGTTGTCTTTTGTTCTTAATATTTATTTTTAAATCTGGTTATTTTTTTCACAACTTCATTAAATAAAACTTTGATATAAAAAATATTATTAAAACTAAGCAATATTTTCTGCCTTTTGAGAATACAATAATAATATTCTGAAACGAATATTTTGCAATGAATAACACAGAAAACATTTTTTTATAATGAAATATAATTTCTAAATTTAATCTTATTGTTTCAAAATTGTATCAGTATAACTGCTTGAGTTGATAAAACCACAAGGATGAACGAATGTTTGGTAACTTCTAATTCCCAAGTGATTGCTCAACAGAAGATTCCACAACAACAAAAGCAGTTGAACAGAAGAACAAACGCAGCGTGTCATTTTTCAAACAAGAAATGTAATACTCATGCGTAATTATTGAAGTTTCTTTACCTTCAAATCCATCCTACGAATCTCAAAGGTCTTGCTAAGTGCTTAAAAGCGACTAGTCGGTTCTTCAAACAATGGCGGGAAACAACATTCTTCTTTACTATTTTGCTACCTTCGGAAAAAAAGAAATAAATTCCAAACTCTCATCACAATTTAACAAACTGGCATTTCTCCAAAAAGGAATGAAATGGTTGAAATAAATAAAAGAAATAAGAAACCCCGATGTTCTGTTATTTTTTTCCACTACAGAGCAAAGGAAAAAAACGATAAAAGCAAATAGATGTTATTTCTCTCCTGTTATTTTTTTCTCTATTACCGCCAATGGTAGTTTCTATATTAACAACCGAAGAATTATAAGACTACCA
>JAPMOQ010003756.1:0-15943 GCA_026543055.1 Argiope trifasciata
TGTGTGTGTGTGTGTGTGTGTTGGCGCTCTACAGGCCAGACCGTTGGACCTACAGCTACCAAATTTGGTACATGTATACCTTGGAGGTCCGGAATGTGCACCTCGGAGCCCTTTTTTCGAATTTTTAATTAGAATTTGAATTAATTAAAATTTAAGCGAAATTTCGACGTTTTCCCGCTATAACTTCCGAAAATATTATTGCACAAGTATGATTTTTATATCAATTTAAAGATAAAAAAATTAGCTTTCTAACAGTATCAGTGTTTTTAATTTATAACATACGCATCAATTTTTAACGAATTTTTAAAGAAATATTTTAACCATGTTTTTATCACGTGACTGGATAAAATAAAAGAATGCCGGAAGTTCAAATAAAAAAAATTATCATCGCGAAATAAATCTACAGAAATGCAACTTTCAGCACGTGACTGGATAAAATAAAAGAAATATAAAATGTGATGTTTTCTTTAAAAAATATATACAAAGCAAAGGTTTCTACAATCGTTTGCGTTATCTATATCATTAACTCAATAAATCTTCTTTATTTACTGTAAACCTGATTGAATTTTGACAGGATATGCATTGAAATCCCGACTTAATGGCATATTTATGTTATCGTTTGCAATATCTGTATCATTAATTTAATACTTTTTTTTCCCTTTCTCGCTTTCTTTAAAAAAACATATTTAATATTTTGGCAACATCATCGAATTTTTTTTTTAATAATATTTTGGAAGCATAACCGATGGTTCAAACTGACTGATTTATAAAATTAAAGAATATTATTAGGAAAAGGTGTACTTTTAGAACTTTCCGTCCATCATCTTAAAGAAAATATTTATTTCAGGCCAATACATGCCCGGAATTACTTCAAGGCTAATGAATATGTGATTTAATTGAAAATTTTAGAACGAATTACTCATGGCGAGCCAGCTGGTCGCCAAAGGCGGCTAGTAAACAAATAAACATAAAAAAAAACGTTTTTTGAACGTTTGTAAAAATCTAGAGTTAGAATTTTTTTTGACGGTTATATATTTTGATTTCTTTATAATCCGTATAAGAAAACATAAAAGTTATAAAGTTATCAACACGAGCATTTTCTGAGAAAGCAAATAATAATTTTTGAAGCTATTACTCCTGAAAAATAACAATGAGTAAGTTGAACTCAAAAAGCAAATTAACTCCTTTTATTAGACAAGAAATCAGAAACTATGATTCTTTTTTGCATGAATTTAGTAATTCAACTAACTTAATAATTTTAAATATCTTGTATATATTTTGCTCCAATTAAATATAATAATGTCTATATTATATTTAATATATTATGTCATACTATGTCATTTTTTAAAGCCCTTACACTTGTTTTCATGCTACATAAAACAGCAAAATTGGAAATATGTTAAATCTCAGGATTTAACATATTTCCAGAAAATCACTGAAATATGTTTCAGATATTTCCAGGATTTTCTGGAAATAGGTATTTTATCTATTATCTGTTAAATTTTTAATATATTTTTTTAAAAAAAAGTTTCTTAATCATGAGGTTTTTTCTTTCGGTATTTTGATTTATATTTCCCATCAAAAAATTCTTAAAGCATTTTCAATGATTTTTAATAAAATAATCTTTCATTTTTTAATAATATTTTTTAGAAAATTATATCATAAAATAATCATTTATATTATAAGCATCTTACTGAATAAAATACATTTTCAATAAAAATATTTTTACAGAAAGAAAAATAACTTTAAAAAATAAATTTCAAAATGTGGCAAAGTTTAATATCTGAAGTCTGAGAATAAAAATTAAGATTAAGTATTTTATGTCTATACGATTAAAAAAATATTTTGTTTATTTGCAAACGTCGGCAACAAACACTTAACACTTAAGATAATCAGATGTTTGTCTGCTATGTCTGACCTTGACCGCGATTAGAATTACAAATGGCCACTCTTTCACAGTCTGATACTCTATTCGTTAATATCAAAGTGATGACATTTCAGACCGTTTGGAGCAAAATTGTACACATTTATATCTTTGTTTACATCTTTTAAGGCAGTTCCAGACCAATTTCGTATATATTGCGTAAATACGAAATATATTTGGGAAACACTCCAATCTTTGGCAATGTGTTTTGGCAACAAAAATAGATTCTGGATGCTGTGAAGAAAGCGTATAGGTAAGATTATATGATAATAAATTAATTGTGAAAGAAATGCGATTATTCTATTTTTGGTTATAATACTATAATAATCAAAAATTTAGATCATAATTTAATTTAAATAATAATTATTAAAATTTAATAAATTACAATAATAATAATTGCAAGTGAGTGGTACCATATTTTTTCAGTAATATGTTTTTTGAAAATAAGAAAATAAATAAGTGAAATGTATTTAAAAATATAAAATACTAGAAGTGGTCTCTCGGAAACTTTCTCATAACCTCTTCAGCAAAGGATGTCACTACTGTCGTGTTATACCCTACCCATAATAATACGGTGAACCTTAGGCCGGGAGATATTTATATATCTAACATATTTTCACACACACACACACACGCACGCACGTGCGCACACGATTCTGATTCCATCTTTTGTATTTAATTAATTCGGCAAGCGCTCTATAAAGCTGCTCATTTCAGCATTTTCCTACGGTCAAGTGAATGGATAAAAATGTATATATATATATATAATAACAACAAAAACTATTTAAGTAATAAAGAATTCAATAATTATAATAGTCTTCTTGTATTGCCAAACAACTTAAGGTAATTTATTCCCCTGATAAACATGCTTCCTTAACACCAATGCAAACTTCATCGGCAAAGAAATAGCATTATTTTGTTCTGTTTTATCCCCACTATTTGTCTAAAACACTGCAGTATTTAAGTAATCATTCTAATTAATAAATATAATAGTCTCCTTGCATAGCCAAGCAATTTAAGACAATTTATTCCAATGATAAACATGTTTCATTAACCCCCATATAAACTACATCGACAAAGAAATAGCATTGTTTTGTACTGTTTTATCACCACTATTGGTATAAAACCCTGCAGTATTTAAGAAATCAAACGAATTAATAAATATAATAAAGTCTCTTTGTATTGCCAAACAAGACAATTTATTCCAGTGATAAACAAGCTTCATTAACCCCTATTCAAACTACATCGACAAAGAAATTAATTTTTTTGCACTGGTTTATCACCACTTTTGGTATAAAACATTGCAGTATTTAAGTAATCCAACGAATTAATAAATTTAATCAAGTCTCCTTGTATTGCCAAACAAGACAATTTATTCCAATGATAACCAGGCTTCATTAACACCAATGCAAACTACATCAACAAAGAAAAAGTGTTTTGCTGTGTTTTATCACCTGTTTTGGAAAGTGTTTACAATGAAAAAAACCTATAATTTTCCAGAGAAACAAGTTCCTCCGAGTGAACATATACGGGCCTCCGTGCAAATGCGAGGGAACCCAATTGGGTCAAATCGGCGATCGGTGAAGGACGCGAACGTTGCCCTCTATTTGCCTCACGAATGTCGCGGCCTTGTCTGCCTCGAACTGTTTGGATGGCTACATTACTCCGGGGACAGCATGTCACGCTCGTGTGTGCCTCATCTGGAATGAAACAACGCCCACTTCCCCCGATAATGGCAACAAAAACGCGACGCCACAATTTGTTGCTTTTCCACAAACATCGGGATGATTCCGTTTCGATGCATGTTATGAGAGTCTCTGTGTCTATTTCAGTAAGATCACATGATGAATAATGGATTGATCGTTTGATTTTTTGTCTAGTTCGAGTGCATTTATTTGCCTTGTTGAAACTTAAAATTAAGAGCAAAGAGTGTGGTCAGAATTGGAGAAATTGTGTAACTGAAATCAACATATGATGGGAATGGATTGGAGTACACTCATTGGATTGCCTAGAATTGATTCTATATTGATTTTCTGATTAGAAAGATAAGAGATTTATATTTTTACAGGAATTTCTTTGGCTATCAAGTGTAACACGTACTGCGTATATATATGCATATACATATGTATCACTTACTGCATATACATATGTAACACTTACTGCATATACATATGTAACACTTACTGCATATACATGTGTAACACTGACTGTACATTCAACACTGACTGCATATGCATTTATATGATTGACTACATATATATAAATAACACTGTTTCTATATGCATTTATAACACTGATTGAATATACATGACTGTATATGCAATACTGACTGCATATACGTATATAACATTGTCTACATATACGTATAAAATTGACTGCGTACTCACGTACAACGCTGACAGCACACACTGATTACATATAGAGAGACCCATATACAAAGTGGTTTAAAAGTTCCACTCTGTGAGAAAATATGTAAAAAAGACTGCCACATAACTCGCATGCACGGAATTGTCATAGTATTTCACTACCCAATCACTAACATTACTAATTTTTCGTTTTCCTCTAAATTCTGAGCTGAAACATCTTTATTTGAATATTAAGATTTCATTCAACCCTTTTACGCCTTTTAAAATATTATTAATAGAAAAATGATATTAATTAAAACTGAAAGGAAAAGACAAAATTGAATATGGGAGAGAAATATACGTATGCAAAACTGATTGTATATACAGAGAACCCATACAGAAGGCGTTAGAAAGTCCCGTGAGAGTACATATTATATAAGTAAGATAGTCAAATGACTCGCATATACGGAATTGCCACCCTCTTTTCACTTCTCAGTCCCGTATATTAATAATTTTTTATTTTTTTCTCCAAACTTTGAGCCAAGTATCACTACTTTCAATACTGAAATTCCGATCAAACATTTTGTATGTTTAAAAGTAAATTTGGAGAAAAATTATACGAACAAAAATGACAAAGTAAATACAAAAGTGAATATTGAAGAAAAATTGCTTTTTTTTCTTGATACAAATTGTGAAGTACTCATATATAATAAATCTCTGGAAATAATTATTTGTCATATCAGTTTCTAATATACTCGAGGAGAAAATATTTTCCTAATTTCAACTCACAAACGAACAAAAAAGATAGGCTGACAATGCAGCAATAAATGAAGTAATTTGGTTTGCCGTTATAATTTTAAAATGACTGGTGCCTCATTTTACAATAATGTGAATGATGGAAATAATAAAATAAAGAGTTATCACAAGCTAATAAAGATTTTTTTTAAATTATTCTACGTATTAAATTTTATAAGATTGTTTTAATTTTATTGATGTTTTTAACAGAGAAATATTTACTACTACGTTCTCAATTTTTACATATTTTATTTAACCCATATATTTCCGGCATTGATTTTTGAACATTCAGTTAACAATATTTAACGAAAATTACGTTGTGATGAGCATTATTATCTTATATTAATAAATACCTTAATTACTTATTTCCTTTTTATCCATACAGATTTTTAGGTTAGGAAAAAAAATCTAGATTAAAAAAGCAGTTTGCCATATTTACTTCTGCTATCAAACCAAGAAATATAACAGATTTACAGTCAGAATTATGATTATAATTCCATACACATGTATTAAAATAGAATTTTCGCGCGTATTCTTTTTTTTTCACGTTTAACAGACGATAATAACTCTGAAGAATATTCTGCAAATTTTAGAAACAATGAAACCGATAAAGCGCTTTAATTTTCCAGATTCGTAATATAGGAATGTTGTATAAATTAAAATGAATAGTAATCAGTTAAATAATGAATAACAATTTCATTTTGCAGTTTAAAATGAAATGTACACATGTACAGAAAGTATTCAAAGATAGATCTTTTAAAGGAAAATATAAAGATGAATACTGAATCAGTGAATCTTTTTTTCTCACAGATAAATCCTTTACGAAAATTATTTTGATTTTTAATACATCATAAACTATGAAAAAGAGATGAAACATCTTTGATATAAATTATGTTTGATATAAACTATAAAAATCCAAAAAACATTCTCGTTTTCTATAAAATGTTCGCCAGACATGTGAGAAACCAGCTGCTCGTCTCATAATTTGGAGAACAGACTTTTTGTTGTTGTTGTTCATTACATCAAACAAACAACTATAAATCAACAAGCACAATAAAATTTTATGTGACGTATATATAATTAATAATGCCAATAAATTAGAAATATGACGTCACTTTTCGTTGCTCTCACTAGAATGCCAATACTTAGAATTTCAATCTACTAATTCTTCAACTACTAAAATAAAATTAGATTATGTATTTTTATGAAATAACAAATAAATTTCAATAACACAAGGGGTGTTCAAATAAAAAGGTACCAAACAACATAGAGAGTATAACTGAAGACTTTATTCAAAGTATACATCACAGGCCTCAGAGTACAATCCCATTAATGAACGAGGCGCGTAAGAAAGGTAATAAAGGGATGTTCAAATAAAAAGGTACAAAAAGACACTGTCGGTATAATAATGATGATGCCTGTAATGACTGACAATGTTGGTAAGACTTAATTCAAAGTATACACCGCAGGCTTGAGCATGACGGTCCCAATGATTAACAATCCAAAGGATTCCTCGTTCCCAGAATTCCGGTGGCTATTACGAGACGCAGTGCTACATAGCACTCGAGTTGAAACGCTTTCCTTTCAGATGTTTTTTCAGGGGACAAAGAGCATGAAAATCGCAAGCGACATGTCCGGGTTGAAGGGCAGGTGGTCGAGATTCCCACTTGAACATTGCCAGTTTCGCGTGTGTGACCTTGAAGACGGGCGCTATTATGGGGCAGCCCCGTATATACCCTCTTAAGTAGCCCCGGTATTTTGTCCTTGATGACTTGCATAATCTTTGGAGTGTCTCACAGTTCACATCGGTATTAAAAATTATTCTGTGCCCGAGGAATTCAAAAAGATACGTTAATTGAACGGCGCTTTTTATAAGAGCCTCTGATCTCTACTGCGTATGCGGGTCCCCGCGCATGCTCCGATCTACGCCGGAGATTCTAATCACGTCCCTAGATGTCACACTACGTTCTCCCATAGTAGCATAACCAAATATGTTAACTGTAATGTTATTACTACGTTTTATACCTTTTCATCTGAGCACTCCTAGTTTTGTAGCAGAATAGTTTACAAGTATTTAGGCTATTTTTCATAAATACAATTTTTAATGTAATATATTTTAAAATATAAAATAAACATAAATTATATACATATATTTTAAAATATATTACAACAAAAATTAGCTCCAAATAAATTGAAAGTTGAATTTAATTATCGACCTTTAATTACTTCTGAAAGGTTGAAGGTTTTTCAAACACTTTATCAAATTAGATATTTACTCCTTTTATACTATTGTATAAGTTGATAATAAATCTGTAATTTTCTCGTTTTTTAATCTGCTCAGATTGTATTTTTTTAGTTGATAATCATTCGTTTATAATTGTTTATATTAATATTTTTCTTCTTCTGAGACTTAAAGAATTATAAACAAATAAAAAGTTTTTTCTTCATCATTTCTTTATATAGAAGAAAGATTTCTTACAAACAATTATGAAGAAAACTAAAAAACAAATTAACTATATAAGAATTATGTAAAATTGCTGTTCCGTTTTTTCCCCTTTTTTCGCTTACCCCATACACAAAAAAAATTAAAATGGCGCAGAATAATAATGGTCAATTAAATTACTTACTTATAAATCTTAAGTAAAAATTATAATTTAAATAATAATGTATTAGTTTTATTAATTATATATAAAGTTTACATCTTCGCAACAGATAATTGTAACGAATTTGGAAGAACTTTTGCATTTAAAAAATCTTTAAAACACACACAGAAGAATGGTTGTTTTTGATATATAGATGTTTTTATGTACTATTAAATTCCCACTACATTTTTTTCTATTACTCTTACCTACATGACGAGACAAAAACTCTAAAAATAAATAACTCATGGTATCTATCTTCACAAATGAGTTAAAAGTAAATAACTCATAGTATCTATCTTCACAAATGAGTTAAAAAGAAATAACTCATGGTATCTATCTTCACAAAGGCATATACTTTATACAATAGTTAATAGGAAACTTACTTTGCAATAATAGATATCATTCACTTCACTGAATTGTTTAAAATTCACTTTCAAATGCAAGAATTCTTAAGTCCTACTTTCGCTATGTACAAGAAAGATATAATAATTTTATTAGAGGATTATTCAAATCCTTCGAAAGTTATTAAAACTATGGGAAGATTAAGTTTGACTCCGTCGATATAATCAAAATAACAATGGTATTATAATAGATCTCATGATATTTATTTTAATCTGGCAGTCACGCATAAAAGTCAAGTAAATTTGATAATTTTATATTGATCTTTTAATGTTAGACACTCTTATTTTATTTTGTTTCTTATATAAAAGCGATAGCATTCTCTATCTCGATTATATCGTTTGTACAATCACAGAGAACGATTTCGAAATATTAGTCAATTAAAACAATAATAAAGATATAATTAAAATAAATAACATTGAAACATTTGAAAGATAAAAACAAGATGTAACTGCGCTGTATATAATCTGATTTAAACGTCTTGGTTTCTTCAATAATTCTAAATATCTATTTTATTCAGTTCTAACAGTAATTTCCTTTTCGAAATATATTGTATATTATCGCATTTGGCGACTATCGCAGTTCGCAAGATAGACGATTTCTAAAATTTCCAATTAAACTTTTTTCGCGTTTTGCTTTTTTAATAGTTTCTCCTGCAATGTATATTTTTAATGTCAAATTTTGAAGAAATAAATCATATACTTTTAAGTCGCTTTACACATTCTGCACAATGTGCTACGCAACTTTATAATTTTCTACCTTATTATCTAAAATTCGAACTTTAATTACTTAAAGTTATAAACTTAATAATGTAGTTTCAATTGATATAAAACTGTAAAATTTTTTAAAAGCAACATTTAAAAATAAAGCCGCAATTTAAAAATAATTTTCATTGCTTACTTGCGAAATAGTAATGTATTTATAAAATCGCAAGTACTTTATTATCATACTCTAAGCAAAAATCTATGTCTTATGAAAAAAGACGCCGTATATTCATGTATTCATCTATCATAATGGGTCATTCGAATTTCTTTATCTAACTCATCAACAAAAGGATGTATGAAAAATGCAGGAAGAAATATTTTTAACAACAATTTCAATATTTTATGACAATGAAATATATCGTAAAATAAGTTTAAAAGTAGATTTAAAAATTAATTAAAAAGCAACTATGCAGCAAATAAATTTATATTAATGATAAGGTTATATTTTGAAATTAGAGATGGCGAAAAACTGACTTTTCGGCTTAATATTTTCAACTGATACAATGACAAACGTTAAGATTTCGTTTCATTTTTAATTGATTAAAATTTGTAAATCCACTAAGAGATGTGCACTGTTATCTTTCAAATTATATAAAGTCGTAGTCTAGGAGCGTCTAGTCCAATTTTTGTCGCGTTATATGTTAACACTTCATAAGTGAATGGACAGATACGGATGAAGGTTAAGGGCCTTTAAAACAGTTTGTGAAAAAATAAGAAATAAACAAGTACTTATTTTTTTGAATTCAGTCCTTACTTAAATATACAAAGAACAATTTTATTTAATTACTTTTATCAAACAATTATTTAAATAATTAAGCATCAAAAAATGAGTGATTTTCGCAAGAATTGAACTCGCATTCTTCGTCACCTTCACGTGAAAAATACTGAAATCCTCGTATTTTTCCGATCGGGTACTACCTGTTGATTTCAATTTTCATTACAAACTGCTAAAAATCTATCTAAAGTATTAGAAATATATGAAATTTAATGAATTAGTTAATATTTAGAAAAGAAATTGTATTAACATCAAGATTAAAAAATTATTTATTTAATAATTATTTTTAAAAATGTTTATTTATTAATTATTTATTGATTATTTATTTAATAATTATTAAAAATATTTATTTAATAATTATTTACTAAGTTCAAATAAATTTTAATCTTGTAGTTATAATTTTAATTAATTATTTATTTATTCATTAATTAAAATTACCACTACAAGATTTAAAAAAATTATTTGAACTCAAGTGGAGGAATAAAAAGTATTTTATCAACGATTGATAATTTGAACAAGGAATGTAAATGATTATATATATATATAATAAGAAAAAGAAAAAGTAAAACATGAGCTTAAATAATGAAAATTAGGGGATTTTAATATTAAATGAGCATTATTATTAAATATATTTGCAACTAATTTTTTTTTCACTCAGACGACATCCTATAACCTACTATTCCTCCTATAACTCTCACACTTATCTTCTTTGCGACATTATTGCAAATAATGTATTGCCACCGAATGAAGAAGGAAGTTGACTCAAATGAGTGGGAAAACATTATATGTTTATGTTTGAACAGACTACGTAAGAGTAATATTTCCTAATTAAAATCATTCATTCTGTCAGATGAGGATTCTTTACGATAAAGGAAATCTTTCCCAAATGGAGTGGATATATTTTTTTTCTTCTATTTAACTGTGGAGTAAGAAATCGTTTGCAGGAACCCAAGCATTACGAACATATTTCAAAAGATTAAACGTTAAAAAAGATATTTATCACTCTTAGTAAAGTGATGTAACGTTCAGAACCAAACAAGGTAGTTCTAGAATTTCGATTCTTTGTTTTATATTTTGAGAAAATAAGTTTTGCCAAGGTTTAGAAGAGAAAGTTCTGTTTTTCCGGTTTTTTTTTTTTTTTTTTTTTTTTTTTTAAGTACTTGAAATGATTTTGATAACGAAATTTCAGTCCCTTTATCAAATATATATTAGAGAAAAAAATAATTACCTGAACCTTTCTTAATATCTTCAGAAAAAAATGATAGTTACATGATTTAGTGGTTGGTATTTGAGCATGTTCTGATTTATCCGATGATGTAATCGAAGTGTAAGTAAACAAGGCCCAGACAAGCAATGCAAATATTTCAGCTCAATTATTTTTGTATACTTTCTATAAAAGGTATAATCCACATTTGTAGTGAGGGCCTTTAAGGCTCAATTTTCGATTCTGAATCTCGCACACAAGCAATTTTTGCCTCATACTATAGTAAAAAAAACGCATCATGGACGCCTTTTTGAACCTATTTAAACAAAAAAATTAAACACTTGACAGTTATAATGGTAACAATATGAAATACCAATTTTCATTTATCTGTTAAGTACTCCGATTAAAGACTGCAGGCATGCAATGTACAGACAGAGAAATTGTCAACCTGCAGAAAGATTTGATTCAAAATTCGATATTAATCAGCATCTCGGGTGCTAAAACTATGTACTAAATTTCTTGTTTGAGTTATTTGGAAATTGCCTTTATTGTTCTCGTTTGCATTTGGAGAGAGAAAAGATATATTTTCTGAAAATGGATTTCAATCAAAATTTATTGGAAATTTAAAAATTTGTAAGATGCAACATAAATAATTCCATTCTTTTAACTTCTTTTTTTAGCATAAGGACTAAAATATAGATCATATTGCATTAGATTAAAAAAAACTAGCATTCAGATAGAAAATTTTATTTCAAAAATGTGTTTTACTGTCTTAGGAAGTATTTCTTAACACTTCCAAATCTTCATCTATGTATATAATAAAGTATGAATGACACTCCTAACAAAAATACTTCAAGAGTTTGCGCAAATCGTCTTTGATTTCATGATAATATAAGACATGAAAGATGGAATAATATACATTAATGTTCGCTACATAATACGTACACAAATTACAATAGCTCCGAATTAAAACAAAACGGAGCGATTTAAAAAATATATAAAAACTAACAATACAAAAGATTAATTAAAACAAAGCTACACGAGGAAACCGCAAAACTCCGCAAAAGCTTATCTTCTTACTGGATACCATTTATTGCAGAAATAAAATCACAGATAGTGATAAAAGCAATTTTCTTTTTTTTTATTTCTTTCTTTTTTCAGCAATGAATGATGAAAGTTTAGAAAAAGCACTTGTTGAAAAGTACAGAGCAAAACTTTGTATAGATTTTCATTTAAAAACCTGCTTAGTTTTGTTGTTTCTAAATGTTTACCACAATTAGAGTTTATACAAAAAATACCCATTTGATGCTAAATTAAGCTGGCATTCGAATTCCATATTTCCGAAAACCAGTTTAAGCTTTTTTTAAAAATTTTATCGGAAAAAAATAGAATATGGGAAAATATTTTCTCCAAGTTTTGTAAAAAACTAAAAATGAAATCAATATCAAAGTCAATTTAAATTTAAAAAAATTCAGGAATGCATATACATATTACAAAAAATAAGTAAAACTGAAACAAAACTTTTCGAAAATATTTATATTGTTTCCATTAATTTTAATTTCTCCTAATAAAATGGGATTTTGAAAAATATATATATATCAATTGAAAGGTGGATATCTTGTTCTTGTTTTGGATATAACATTGACTGAAATTGATTATACTCTTTCACTTGATAATTTGTTTAGTTTTATAGTTTTTATGGAATCAAATAACAAAACGCTCGATAACTTAACAAGATTTTAGCTCGTTTATCCGTTGGCCCACATAATGGGAATTAAGGTTTCAGTATCTTTGGATTTGTACGTTTTTCTTCACGGTCTTCAAAAACCTTATGAACTGATTTTTCCATGGTTTTCTTTAAAAAAAGGATTACTCTGACGAGTAGTTTCTTCGATTTGCTCTTCATCAGAATCCAACTAAGAATTTGGAAATAATCTAGATAAATTCTTTTCAGATAACTTAATAATTTTGGTTTTTAAAGAAAGTGCACTATATTTTTTTCGCTGAACTAGAAATGTTTTATAGAAAATGTTTTCGTTGAACCAGAAATAATGCAGCAAAACAGTTGCTGATTCTGCTTGTCTTCGTTTTTGAATTCGTTCTTCGAAAGCAGAAAGTAATTTCCTACTTATTTCATAGTTCAAATTTTTAATTCACTTAAAGAAATTCAAGAATACTTTAACTTGTTAATAAATTCATACCTCGTCACCTTAAGCCCTCAGCTGCTAGACAAATTCCTTCTAACCGATAAAACTTTTTTTTTTTTGAAGAATTGGAATATTTAGGTTTTCTAGAAAATCTTTTTTTCTTACTTTAAAAACCGGTTTTCGAATGTTACAAATTTACTTTTAAAACCGGTTTTTCTAAATCGGGTTTAAAAAAAGGTCACACCTTAACCATAATAGTAAGCAAAACAGCTGCTTGAGTTTTCTGCGTTACAAACGCAGTATTTCAATTACTGCGTTACAGATTTGCATTTGTGATGAACTATAGCTACACGTTAAATAACGAATTTCTAATATTCAGCAGACATATTAGTCAATATTTACTGTTTATCAGAAAGATGCATTTTATATGATAAAGCACATTTCTTACTTTTTCTGTTATCTTACTCCCCATTAGGGTAAAAATGTTTTTCCAGCGTTATTGGATCACTCCACATTTACCTTGTTAACGTTAGCACTTGCCATGCGTTTCATCGTAAGTCTGACATCACTAAACACACCCTTTTGTTTATTCTTAGACGTGTGTCAAGAAGAAACATCTGCTTGCACGAGGCTACTTATACTCGGAAGAAGCTAACATTGAAGTCTGTTATCACAAGTGCGTAAATCTTTCTTAAGAGCGCCATTTAAAGATAAAAAAAAAATCCAGCAACTTCAATTTATATTCAAGGTTTCAAGCAATATTAATGCATATCTACAAAATAACATTTCTACAATGTACTAGCAGAAATATTTGCTTGTAGTTTATTTTAAGAAATTTGCGTTTCATATAATTAAAAATATAATATATATTGTAATATATATACCACTAGGTCGTACAGTTTTTGATTTATTATATCCAACTCCTTTAGTTGTTTAAAACAAATCAACTCATTTAAATAATATTATTGTACAAAAATGAAAACAATGATATAATTTCTTTTTATTAAAGAATTGTCAAAAAACTTATTTATAAAAAAACATTGATTTTCGAAAGAATTGAACTCGCATTCTTTACTTTCATGTGAAAAATAATGAAATGTTTGGATTTCACCAATTGAGCTACTGCTTGTTGATTCTAATTTTCATTAAAAACTACTAAAGCTCTATTTAAAGTATCAAAAATGAGTTAAATTGAATGAATGAACTAATATTTGAGAAAATGGCATTAACTTCAAATGCCATCCATTACAAGTTTTAAAAAATGCATTTGATTATGATTGGATGAATAAAAAGTATTTTCCTAACGATTGAAAATTTGAACAAGGTACAATACATAAATAAATACATATACAGGGTGATAGTGAATTAATAGTAGTAATTGAAAAACAGTGATTAAAATGAGAGAAATAGTCGTAGAAAAATCAAATTTTGTTACTGACAAACTGTTTATTTATTATTTTTGAATCGAAAGCTATAAAGTTATGATGAGAAATATTTAAGTCAATTATACCCACATTTTAAACAGTAGAAATTTTTTAATAGGAAAGTTAATCCTTCTGGATGTTAAAGAACACGTGAGGAAAATTTTGTTCGATTCCATTAATTAATTAACTATTTTAACGAGTATGCTCGTTATGGAAAAGTGCAACATTTTGCATCATAAGGAGGTCATTCGACAGGAGTAATCTATATCTATACTTGTAATAAAGCTCAATGTGTGTGTGTGTGTGTGCGTGTGTGTTGGCGCTCTACAGGCCAGACCGTTGGACCTACAGCTAATAAATTTGGTACATGTATACCTTGGAGGTCCGGAATGTGCACCACGGAGCCCTTTCTTCGAATTTTTAATTAGATTTTGAATTAATTAAAATTTAAGCGAAATTTCGACATTTTTCCGCTATAACTTCCGAAAATATGATCGCATAAACATGATTTTTACATCAATTTAAAGATTAAAAAATTAGCCTCCTAATGGTATCAGTGTTTTAATGTATAACTTAAGCTTCTATTTTTAACGAATTTTTAAAGAAATATTTTAACCATGTTTTTTAGCACGTGACTAGATAAAATAAAAGAATGCCGGAAGTTCAAATAAAAAAAATTATCATCGCAATGCAACTTTCAGCACGTGACTGGATAAAATAAAAGAAATATAAAATTTGATATTTTCTTTAAAAAATAAATGCAGAGCAAAGGTTTCTACAATCGTTTGCAATATCTATATCATTAACTCAATAAATCTTCTTTGTTTACGGTAAACCTGATTGAATTTAGACAGGATATGCATTGAAATCACGACTTAATGGCATATTTATGTAATCGTTTGCAATATCTGTATCATAAATTTAATACTTTTTTTCCCTTTCTCGCTTTTTTTAAAAAACATATTTAATATTTTGGCAACATCATTGAAAAATATTTTTTTTAATATTTTGGAAGCATAACCGATGGTTAAAACTGACTGATTTATAAAATTAAAGAATATTATTACGAAAAGGTGTACTTTTAGAGCTTTCCGTCCATCATCTTAAAGAAAATATTAATTTCAGGTCAATCAATGCCCGGAATTACTTCAAGGCTAATGAATATGTGATTTAATTGAAAATTTTAGAACGCTTTACACATGGCGAACCAGCTGGTCGCCAAAGGCGGCTAGTAAGTAATAAACATAGCTAATTTTTTACGATAAAATTTAGATACACCTTTTCCGAAGAGATCGAAACAGTTAACTGGGTAAAATATATAAGGATCAAACAAAAAACGGATATTCAATTTTATATTCAAAAATTACCGATATATTAGATGAAAATTGAGGAACATGTTTCTGATCACGTATTGAAATTAGTTTTCTAAGAATCGGTATATTTTCAAAAATAATCAAGTATTTAAAATTCAATGAACGGAATAAAATAGTTGCATCAGTTTCTAGAATAATTTTAACGAAATAA
>JAPMOQ010003758.1:503-24517 GCA_026543055.1 Argiope trifasciata
CAATATTATACGACAAAAAGCCCTAATAACCTTATGAATTAGTTGGGAAAAATGTGTTGAATAATTGATGCATCAGTCTGAAATTTTATTTCTAATTTCACTATAAATCGTTAGACAAGATTTAATATAGCAAATCCAACTCCACTGCACATATTTAATATATAACGTCAGGTATAATGATCAAATTATAATCTTAATTATGTGATCTTTTGGTTTAAAACTCATAAATTCCTTGTTTAAATTGGATCTGATCCATGATAGGTAATAGAAAATCTTAATATCAATAAACGCCATTATTTATATAGTAAATATTAATATTGGGATGTTGAATAAGTTATCACTGCTCTTTTTTATGCGAGTGAAAATTAATCCTTTATTTCTTTAAAAAATCTTTAAAAAATTTTGCAGAAAGTATTGTCTATCGCTAATACTTACTGAAAGTATCGTTATCGCTTTTCCTCTGGCGCCATTTGATATTCAACATCGGAAAAATTTCGGTCATTTGAGGCTATCCAAAAGTCGTCCCAATTTTTTGCATCTTCATAAAAATCGAAGTGCTGCACACAGCCAGACCATGTGTCATCGACCGAAACAAGAGGTTATCAGAAGTGGCAAAGCGGGTGAAGTAGGACTTCCAATTTAAATGTTTCCAAGTAGGTTTTTAACGGTTTTGTAACATGTGACTGAGCATTACCATGCTGCAAAATGACCTTATGGTGTCTCTGGTAGTCTCCGGATGTTTTTCCTTCAATGCTCGGCTTAATCTCCTCAATAGTAGCCTGTGATCCGTGAGGGCTTTATTTTGGCTTGTGCGACTCATAATAAAGTATACCTATCTGATCCCACCAAATGCAGAAAGAAGCTTGGAACCATGGATATTCAGTTTTGCTGAAGATGTTGATGCATAGCAGGGGCTCTACGCATAAAGTTATCGTAGTGTACCTATTTTTCATCGTTAGTTACAATACATGTAAAAAAATCTTTTTCTTTTCTTCCGTTGAAACAGTTGTTCACTCCTGAAAAGGTGCCGTTCGACGTTTTTCGGCTTCAACTCTTACGGCAAGGGTCTTGTTCGAAGTCTTGTTTTTGAATCATTCCTAACGCTTTCAAACGTTTCAAAACTGTTACATGATCAACTTCTAATGATTCTGAATGTTCTCCGTTTGACTTAAATCTTCATGAAGTAATGCTTCTAATTGTCCCTTTTCAAACTTCTTCGGTGCGCCAGAGATTTCTTTATCTACAAATTCAAAATCATTATTCTTAAAACTTCTAAATCAATTTTTAAAAGTTGTTTCATCCAGAACATGGTTGTCGTAAATGTCACCAAGAATTATATGACTCCAACTGAAGATTTCTTTTGAATAAAATAATGCTGTGGAATTCGCTGTGAATACTCAATTTTTTGGCATGATATTTGGCATATTTAACTCAATGAAAAAAATGTTTTTTGCACTTCAGCGAAATAACATACATAGAGTTTCTGGATTAGAGTAAAAAGATACGTCGCTATCATAAACTATTGCAATCAGTTCCGGTAAAGCCATCTGTTGAAAAACAGCGATAACTTAGTCAACTATCTGATAATTGAAGCAATAAATTAGCTGTCAATGGTGTTTGAAAATCGTCTAGTACATCTAACTTTCTAACTTGAAAATCTTTACAGTTGTTTTCAATTAAGTGATGTAAAAGACTTTACATAATATAATATTCAATGCAAAACTAGCTTTAATGCAAAAAATATTACTCTAAAGTTATTACATGTAACAATAAAAAATTGCATATAAAAAATGTGAAAAGATTGTAAATCTGAGAAACACCAGTCATATGAACAAGTTTCTTAATAAAGAAGACTACAATTTAAAGCTATTGTTCTAAAAAATAAGACTATCCATCGAAAATTGAAATGGATAAAAAAATTAAATATTTAACTCATAAGAGTGATTAATAAGTTAGAAAACTGTAATTATTCCATCAAGAATCCTAATATAAAAGCCTAAGGAATCACTGCTGATATCAAATATATACAAACAGTCTCTTTATTGAAATCCAAAATTTTGAAGTAAATAATTGGAACATAGTCACAAAATGTCGAAATAAAAAAAATTCGTAGTTTTTTTTTTCAGACAGATTTTTTGTATAAATTTTTCTGAATAACTCTTTAAATGCATCTATGAGTTTTCGAAGGTATTAAAGTAATTATGAGGACATTCAAAAATCCCAATCCTGACATATATATTAAAAAAATATTGATATAACAGCCGCTATCCTTTATAGATGTTTAGCAAATCTAAAGTCTCGAATTGATGATGATGATGGTGGTGTCATGCCCGTGTTAACCCGCAAAGGGGATGTAGTATCTTCTGAGGGTAAAGGACCCTGAGCACCTAAAGGCAGAAGTCTGACTTGTCACTCAAATGAAGCTGACACACATACACATTCGCTTGCTCAACCCCTTTATACCCGGTTGGGGAACTCATTCACACTTCTCACAGATAGAACACAAGGGAAGAACAACCATGCTCGAACCAGGGACACCCAGATCACAGGGAAGATGCTCTACCCTCTAAGAAGGATGGAGGCAAAAGGAGTATCTGATAGGGCAAAAATGGAGGTCAAAGAATGACGAAGAATTACTGAAATTTGCTCATCCTTCTGCTCCCCTCCCCTTAATGAGAGAATCGTCGAAAAGTGCTCATCTCAGAATACCGAAACGAACAGTAAACATTATGGATTGGGAGAGAAATTGACATTCATATCTTCTAAAACCATTATCTCTTACATAATGTTTGCCTTACATTAACCCCATCGCTTACAATGGCGTGTCGTATTGAATTATTGAGGTTATAGTTTTAAGTCTGCAATCAAGCGGCAATACTAAGTATTTAAAAATGCAAAAAAATCATTATGAAAAACTTTATTATCTCAAATACTCTTTATATTATTAAAAGAATCAAAATTACAATAATTATCCCAACCAAGGTATGTTACCTAAGCTAAATAAATTTTTATGTCAAGGGTTTAAAATTCGAAAATTGCATTTTTTTAATGATATTATTAAGGTCTCGGCTTCGGAACCGGAGGGTTTCAGGCTCGAGACTCGATTCCACCGAAGAACAGTCGTGTGAGGGGGTCTCTTGCACGTTAAATTTGTCAGGCGAAACCTCCTCCCGCTGGTGTGGCGTAGTGTGGAGAAAGGGTGCCAGTTCAGGTGTCGTCCTCATCATCTGACAGTGGTTCAAAATTACGAGGTCTGTCCCGATGACGATAATATAACTAAACTAAAACTGTGTCATTTCCCTACAATTTCTTTCTTAGTTTCCAATATATTTTTATTTTATGCACAATTTTTATCATTTTTATTTAATATTTTTTTTTTATTTTATGATGTAATTCAATGTCAGTCATCCAAACATTCAATTGCAGGCTTTCGCCTTTTAATTAAAAAGAATATTAAAAAAGAATTGTTTTTTTCAAACATTAACACAACACAAGTATGATTTTCACTTTTTAATGAGCATGCACAATCATCTTTAGTTCACTAATGCAATTAAATGTATGTTTTCCAATCTTATCAATTAAAAAAAATTGTTTCTAAAAATATTTTCCATGTTTTAGTATAACAGCTTAAGAAGTCAGTAAACTGGAAAAACAAACTGGTCACCAAAGGTCTTTTAGTATTCAAGAAATATTCTTCAATCTTACTCCAAAGTTTCTGAGATTAAGCACCTCTGTTATAATTTTTAGATTCCCTTTATACTTTACTAGACGCCTTTGGCGACCAGATGGTTCGCCATAAGTAATGGGGTCTAAAATTTTCAATTAAATACTTATGTGCCTTGCTCTCTTTATAATTTCTCTGCCAGATATACTTAAACTTCGAAAGTCACGTAACACTGATTTACTAAATTAATGATATAGATGTTGCAACCGATCATAGAAACCTTTGTCTTGTATTTCTTTTTTAGAAAACATAACATTTAATATTTATTTAATTTCATCCAATCACGTGGTGAATGTTACATTTTTTTTATTTAATTTGCAGTCATAGTTAATTTATTTTTTAATTTGAACTTCTGTCAGTATGATTTCAACAGAGCTAATAAAAGCTATTTTTCCCTTTGCTCGTTCATTATTTATTTTAGAAAATGTCACATATTATATTTCTCTTATTTTATCCAGTCACGTGCTAAAAGTTGCATTTCTTTAGATTTAATTTGCAATGATAGTTTTTTTTTTTTTTTTTAGTTTGAAATTCCGTCAATCGAATAGCAACACGCTGATAAAACCTAATTTTTCCCCCTTGACGTGCTCGTGCAAATTAAATTTTATTGTTTTGTCCGAAATATATTGTTGAAAAACATAGTTAAAATATTTCTTTAAAAATTCGTTAAAAATAGAAGCTTAAGTTATACATTAAAACAAAGATGCCATTAGAAATTTTCGGAAGTTATAGCGGAAAATCGTCGAAATTTCGCTTAAATTTTAATTAATTCAAATTCTAATTAAAAATTCGAAAAAAGGGCTCCAAGGTATACATGTACCATATTTGGTAGCTGTAGGTCCAATGGTCTGGTCTGTGGAGCGCCAACACACACACACACACACACATTGAGCTTTATTATAAGTATAGATTATCATTACTTAACCGATTAACTGTTTTGACCGAGTGTCACACGTGCATCGATTTATCGAATTGATAGCAAAAAATAAACAATTCATAATGATTATAATATATTAAAATTATTTCGAATCTATAGGAAAATCAAATATTCAATGGATTTCTATTTGAATCAAAATAAGAAAATCTATCCAAAATAGAAGGTGTCATCTTATTAGACAGTAAACAAAATAAAACAGTTTGGTTAATTCAATTCCCTCATCTTTTTATGTTTACGAAAGTTTTACTAGTTTCCTTTTTATTACCTGCGAATAAAAGTTTGTATCGATTAATTCCAAACTCTTTTTCGTTTACTTCACTCACTGGTCATTGATTAAGTACTTTTGTAATAATTTTTTGTCTATTTAAGCTTTAATATTGTTTCTTTTTTTTTTAGATTAATAAAATTCAGTCATCTTTATATTCCGACGGAAACGTTACGTTATTAGTTATTTTGGTAAAATCCTATTTTAGCCCATCTCTGGCGACTTTTTCAAAATCTCGCCAATTTTTCAAAATCTCGCCAAATCGAAAGTATTTGATTAGTGGGTTGGTATTAGACTTCTCAGCAATCGGACGTACAAAATAAGCGCTCCGTAGGGTTGCCGCATTTCTCTTCAGATGTTGTCAGGGTTACCATTTTGGAATCATTATCGTTGATTATTTGGCGAGATTTTGAAAAAGTCGCCAAAGGTGGGCTAAAATAAGATCGACCCGTTATTTTTTTATTACTTGTGAAAAAGCATTTGTGTCAATGCCTAGCAAGAGGATTCCAAACTCTTTCCCTTATATTCTCCCCTCTGGTCCTTGATTGCCTCTATTGAACCCCCCCCCCCCCCCTCAACTGCCTTCGATGGAATCTCTTTGATTGTCCTAAAGACATTTAAGTTTTACGTTTCGGCAGTTTGTTTTTATTATTATTATCTCTAAGGTTTTGGTTTGTCATTATTATCGTCTAATTTCTAATGTGTTTTTTCCCTCTATGATGCATGATTTTTTCGTCACATTTATGTTAACATTTACCGGAGGTTAATAACATAGCACGTTTTTACTATTGATGAATAAGTAGAAATAAATTGAAATAGTATTAAATTATGTCTATAGAATTCATTTTAAGAGTTAAGGAAATCGTCTTTTGGATTTTGTTCCAACGGCCGCTTCACAACATTCGCGATATCCTTCTAAATGTAGCAAGAAATATCCATCATTATTTATGCTTTTTTTTTCTTTAAACATTAACTCTCTGACTGCGTAACCTTTTAATTTCACAATTCAGATGCGATACTTGCAAATAAGTTCAAATATTTTTCAAAGTGAGTTGATACTATATGTTGCATGATAATATGATGTAATAAAAGTTTGTAATTGTAAAAATAAACATTCTAAACTGCGAAAAACGCTGGATGCAATAAAAAATAGATGGAAATTCATGGGTTACGCAGATGGAGGTTTAAAACAAGAATAAAATACAAAATCACTTTTAACGTTTCTAATCTAAAAATAATGTGCAAAAAGAGATTCGTACAAACTCTAACAATTAAGGCAATTTCACATAAATTTTCGAATTGCAAAAAAGTTTAAAAGAAGCCTTTTCAATTCAGTTCTTAAGAATTCACATAGTTTAATTCAAAGTTAAAAAACGAGAAAAAAAAATATTCTTTGAAATTTTATAAAAGGTATCAAATGCAGTTAAATCGACCAAACACACGTTGAATTTCCCAAATAAAAAAATTAAAGTATCTAACACACGTATGATTACAAAGTTCAGAAAATCACACTGTTTAGGAACGACACAATACTAAAAAACACACATAAGTATAGAATCTTTAAACAAATACTAAAATAGTTGTTTAAAAGTTCAAAACTTAAGTCTTTCCTATGTAAATAGCTTGAAATCTGTTCAAAGTACGACTTTGTTTTCAGAGCTCAGGAAATCAAATGTTTCTCAATTCATAGAGCTGCATTAGTCAACAGATAAAGTTTCAGACATTCGTTCGTTTCTGAGGGGAATGTTTCCATTTGAAGTTTCAGATGGTGAACGCATTCCCACAGCGTAGTTTTAAAAATATGGCCGCAATTTCTCGAATATATTTCAACAAAATTGATGAGCAAGTTCTCCAGAATTATTCCTTGTCAATACCTTCACAAAAAAGCAGCACCGCTGATGAATTTCACAAGAAAATAGTATGAAAAATTATGATAATTATAATAATTAAGGATGATTGAATCGATTCTCAAAATTTGTGATTTAGGATTCAACTCATCAGATCTACGCTGAAATTGCTAAAACAATGTTCTGCGTAGAGAGATTTTAAGTAAAATAACGGCTAACAATTGTGATATATCAGCAATTTTAATGTAGTTCATATTCTTTCATACCATCAAACATGTTGTTTATTGCAAATTCAGTTCTTGATCTCATTGCTGTGCATTTGGTTGCAAAACAATATGGCGATTCTTATTCCAGTTAATATTTTTGCTATTAATATTGTTGCTATTTATAGTGAGGATCGAACTCGCGACCTTATGGTTCGTATCCATATAACATGACCATAAACAAAAATGATAGCTCAGTCTTGAGGATGTTATCGCTTATAAAGCTACCCTTACAATATTTTATCTTATGTAACAGTTTTAGTTTCCACCAACTGCAGAGTTATTTAGCAATACCATCCGTAGATTATAGTTTCATTATAAATCCGTGGGAGTAGTCTCCCTAAAGTTTTCCCGAATACTCTCTAATAAAAGTATTATCTTAATGATAATAAAGGTATTCATGACTCTGCCGTACAATAAGTGCGAAACATTAACCTTTGGCTTTAATTTAGACTTTTTACTGAATCTATCGTGTTATCCTTGGTGAATTATTTGCTATAAACCCCTGGCATGTGGTTAATAGTATCGGAAGATCGAAATTTGTGTTTTAATCGCATTTGTCCCCACCCTATTGAAACGAAAACTTGGCTTACAACTATAGTTGTAAACACAGAATCCCATACCAAATTTGATATATTTAAGTCAGATATATTTTTCAGATTTAAGCCATATTTAATACATTTAAGTCAGATATATTTTTTCAGATTTAAGTCAAATTTGATATATTTTTCATCTATCGCGTTTACGAATTTCTGTATAAACCGACAAATGGTGAATCCCTTCTTGGATTTGACGCAAGATTTGAAAGGTGTCTAAACTACAGATATTAATTCTGTGTATCAAAATTTATTTATCTAACTTTCATTGTTTTGTAGTTATTGTGTTAATTTACAACTGCGGGAGTGATAGACTTTCTATGAAGGGATTTTGCCAAAAATTAATAAAAAGAACTATAAATTTGATATAAAGGTCGTATATAAAATTGCATCCGTTTAGATCAAAGGGTTTTTAGTTAATTTTGTCACCAAGAGACAGATGAACATTTCACATGTTTTTGGAATTCGAGGCGATCTAAAAAGTGGAGGTTCGTCGAATTTTCGAGTTCAAATTTTTGATGATTACTATACTTCATCTATAAAATGTGCACTAAAAAGTAAAAAATGTGCTTTTAGATCCTGATTTTCAATGCAAATTATAATTTTCTACCGTTATTTGTTTACATATTTTCTTTTTTTAAATCGTAACTGATTTCTGAATCAGCTAATTATTTATGCAGCAAAAAATATAAATTCTTCCATCCTGTTCATAAAAAAGTATTTTCATTTTGAAACTAATATTTCTGTTAAATACTATTAATTCTACTAATTAATATCACTATAATATTTTACAAAATTCAATCAAATTTGTTATAAGCATATAAGAACTGTGTACTAGATGTACCAGCATATTCCGTTACTATGGATATATAAATGATAGAATAAACGTAAGCTACTTAAAATAAGTTTGAGGCGATACTTAATAAACCAGTAACATCCACTAGACGCGAGTTATCACTTTTGTCAAATGGTTATATTACGCAACTACAATCCAAAAGGTCCCAAATTCTATTCCTGAACAATCTCTCTTACCATAAGAAATTTTATCAAATTTTTCATGAACTTCCATATAATCTATGATCTAAGGATGCAAAAAGGCTTTTCTCATATATTACATTTTTCTCGCATACTTTATTCAAAAGTTTGGAGCAAAAAGAGCAATTCATAGATAATATTTTTTTGTTAATCAAACTCCAGGCAAAAACCGTAGAAAAATTGCTAAATCTGAGCTTATACTGTCTTAACGTGTTCGCTGCCATGATTGATGCATGTTATTCAGGTCTCTATCTAATTAATTAATGCTTAATTAATTGCTCTATTCCAGATGTATTAGAGAAGAAAATATCTAATGAGATAATATGTGTGAATCACAGGCGATTCACGTGCTGAGCAAAATGTCAAAACAAGGAGACAATCTAAACATAGACTTGTTCTACTCGAATCAAATTCTATACTGCTGCAAATTTTGCTGTCACGCGAATGTGAATGACACAGCAGTTAACTTGTTAATGATAACTACTAGCATTTAAACGGAATGATGTTTCAGCTTGACGAGGGCGTCTTTAATGGAAAAATGTTGCAACTAATTTACATTGAAAATGTATATAATTCAAATTATTATGAAACAAAATTCGATACTTCAGATAAATTTAAAACTGTTAAACTAATTTATTTTTAAAAAATTGACAAAAATGATTTTACAAGTGAAATTATCTTGATATTTTGACTTTTATTTTTCTTAAATTACCATTGCTGATATTAAAGAAAAATATTTTATATTTTTTTAAGTGGTTGGAGTAAAATGTTTGGGAGACTTCTTGCATACAGCCGACCACCCCGCCACCACTGAACGAAGCAGTATCGACAGGATTTGTTGTGGTCGACTGCTGAATAAGTATTTTCCAGCCCTACATTGACCGATCAGTCAAACTAACATTCTTTTCGGGGCAGTAAATGACTGTCTTCCCTCCCCATCTGCACTCTCTCAAACAGTTGGAATGAAACTGTCAATCTTTAGCATCATATCCTTCAGGGTTTTGAGATTACCACAGTGTTTGGGAGACTAATTAAATAATCAACTGATTTCCTTTTTCTCCATTTGTGTTTTGGTCTTACTTTAATTTATATTTTGTTGTATACTTATCAACAACAAATCAGCAATAAATTGCCAAAAAAAAAACCACAAGATCATACGCTCATTTCTTTCATTAGCTATAATTTGACTATCTTCGCCAATGGCATACGATTGATACCTAATCCTAATTCTGATTTTCATTTTTGGTCACAAATGATACCTTATTAACGGAATAATATTAGTAAAACAGTATTTACTATCGCTAACAAATTGAATTTTTATAGCCAATTAGCATGTGATTTTTCATGATTGAGATATCCGACTAACATACACTGGTTAACATGCATTGGGGATTTTTTTAATTCTTATTATTTCTTGTAGTTCAGACCTTTCTGTTTCCAAAACGGTCCATCTTTTCTAGGAAAAGGAAGGCCTGACTTATCATCCAGGGACACATATTTTTCAGCTAAAATTTGTCTTTAGCTTCGATTTTCTTAAAATTTTCATTTTCATGCATATTCTCCACCGTTGACATGATATCCCCAAAACTAATAGAAGTATTTACATAAAAATTTCAGCGTGTGTCTTAAATAATATGGACAATGAAATGAATCAAAAGTTTTAATGTTGGTGAAATACTTTTTCATGTATAGGTGCTTTTAGAAAAATTAAGCTATAAATTTATATTAAAAATGCATATATTCGCATTTTTTACTCATAACGTCTTTGTATCTTAAAATTCTTCTTAGATTTTGGTTCATTTCATTCATTATTGTATTCTATTATTTGTTTAGGAAGAAAAATAGGATTGCTGCATTACAATTTTTTGTAGAGTGTTAACCTTTTTGGTTAAATTTCATTAAAAGTTACTACAAATTAGCCCATTTCTCAAAATTTATTATTTTTCCAAATAATTATTTTGGTATTTATAATGTTTATTATTGACAATAAATCTAAAAACCATAAATAATTTCTAAAAAATCCAATTTTTCAATATTTTGTCCTTAGAACGTAGTCGGATACCTTAATCGCTTACATCGCTGCAATTAATACGCAAGTCATACAAACGGAAAGAATGAAGAAGATTAAAAAAGCTTCCATAAAGATTAAGAAACCATAAATAAATTTCAAGATGAAGTTGAAATCGATTATAATGTTCCTTTTCTTTTCGCAAGCTAAGCCAACCGTATCGAGTCATCCAAGTAACAAAAGTATAACTTAACAGGACAAAAATAATTTGTGCACAAATCAGCAATAAGGTTGCCAAAAAAAGCGACTGTACTGAAACACATTGAAGTAGATTGAAACCGAAAATATATAAATATAATCCTATCAATAAAATAATTTGATTTACTAATTAAAAAATACGCAGTGCATCATCTGAACAACATTATCATGAAAAAAAGATTATTTTTCTCACAAAATTCCTAAATTCGTTTCCTTTTAATGATTTTATTTTAATAAAAAAACGGCTTGATTTTAAAATATTCAGTCACCAAAATCAAAAATCTTTCCGCCAAAATGTGATGATTCTGCCAATCTTGTGACCATTCAAGTTAACTGACTTCCTGCAAGTTTTAATATAATTAGCAGGATTTTAGCATGCTTGGCAAATATGGAGACCACTTTCAGTCGTGCCCAAATTTGTTTATTCTGAAAGGAATGTTTATTTATATAATAAAAGCATTATAAAGGCATATCTAACAGGCAAATGAAATTTTTTTTAAAAAAATTACAAACGTTTAAGAAAAATGATAAATGCTGAATTCTAAGATAAATAACAAGCTTTTGCTTATTTATGTAATAATTATATTGATGTTTCTGATAAATATTTAAAATTACTAACCTACATATAAAAAAATTAATACAATGACAGGCCGAAATGCAAACCTCATAGGAAATATTCCATATGGGTTATATTTTTGCCAGCGTCACTTTTAACTAAACACAATAAAGCTAATAAGCTGAATATATTTTTCAAATTTTGGCTCCTTTGTTTTTGGAAGCCTTTCAAAACTTTCTTCGTTCACACTGAACTGAAAAATTCATTTGCACCCTGAACTCGTTTTCTTTCATTCTTTCGATAATATTCAACATAATATCTGAAATTCATGTTTAAATCATGAAAAGGAAGGCTCAAACGAAATAGCAGTAACTTACTTGAAGAATATTTTTGCAAGCTTATTGCATCGAATTATTTGAATTTCGTAAGTGGAATCATATGATTTATCAATTACTTACTGTAGGTGTCACCTCATTTTGTACCAAATAATGTATTTTGAAAACAGCAAAAAAATATATATATTAATACAAGCATGAACAAATTGTTTCTAAATTATAACCAACAAGACTCAATATTGTTATTCTCATTACGGTTGCAAAATATTTTATGTTGATTGTGTGAAGTGCTAGGGAAACTACGTTTTCTAACTATTTGGTACTCGATTTAGTTTAAGCAAATCTATTCAATGATTTATGTGAGTTTTAGTTTCATTAACGCATTTTTAAGTTTTAGTTACATTAACGCCCCGTTATAAAGCAACTAGGGCTATTTAGAGATATACCTTGTAATTTTGACCCGCATTTAGATGACGAGAACGGTACCTGAACTGGCACCTCATTTTCCACAATACACCACAACAGAGAGAGGACATTTGGCCCTGATGGATTTAGCGTGCAACTGACCCCCTTACAAGACAGTTCTTACACGACGGTGGAATAGGGTCTCGAACCTGAAATCCTATGGTTCAAAAGCCTTGATCTTACCACCAAGCCACCATGGTCCCTCAATGATTTCTGTGAGAATGCAAACGGTAATTTAAAGAAATGTATACGAATGTATTTTTTTTTTTTTTTGGTAAATATGAGTTTAATTTTAAAATATTTCTAATAACCGTAGCAAAAGTAAATTTATCAAACTCTATATCAAGATGATGCTCCAGCTTTCATTTTTTTGTTGTTGTTTTTTCGTACTAAGTGCTGATGAAACACTAACAAAAATTAACACCAGTCTGATTGCTGATTTGGAGGAAAACGATGTTTTGAAATTAATTGCGGTTAACGATCAATGTCTGGTAGCTACCTAGGATTCAGAGACTGCTTCAGATTCTTCGTTAAAATAATTTACTTCTCTCTGCAATGACTGAGAACTGCCAGTTTAAGGAACAAATGAATATAGCAAGAAAGTTTACTGACTGATGTAAGATTTAAATATTCTTTTGACTTTTCTGAAGTTTAGTAGTTGTTGTTGTTGTTGTCGTGTCCGTGTTTATCACGGAAAGGGGGTGCATTAGCTTCAGAGGGTAAAGACCCCTGAGCCCCCCCCCAGAGGGCAGAAGTCTGACTTCTAGCTCACACACACGACGCAACCCTTTTTAGGGGGTGGTCGAATTCATTCATACACTCATTCATCCATCAGCAAGTTGGAATTTAGATCCAAATCAGAGACCGACTCATCTCTGATTCAGTACCCCCAGAGGTATTGTTTTGTTATGGGAACTTGGAGGACTTTGCAGTCTCGACATATTTAACGTGCCCCAACTGCCATTAGCCAACACGGCGGTCTTTGGCCAAGAAGAGGACAGAACCCGCGACCTTTCGGTTACGAGACTGACGCTCTACCAACCAGGCTACCGCGGCCCCAAAAGAAGTTTAGTTAGTTTAGTTATGTTAACATCCGGTTGTAAAGCAACACTAGGGCTATTTTGAGACTGACCACTAAATTTTGAACCACGGTCAGAAGACGAGGACGTCACCTGAGATAACACCCCCCTCTCCACACCACACCAGATAGAGGACATTGACTTTTCTGAAATACTGTTTATTAGATTGTGTCTTATGGCGGGTTTACACATGGCAAGTTATTAGACGAGAAGGAGGCAGCGCATGCCCAGAAAGGGAATGATTTATATTTGCCGCAATTTCATAAGTTAGATTCAGGTATTCCATGATTGGTTATAAATTGCCATTCTGGCGTTTCTGAATTTTTTTTCACAGAGTATCGTATTAAAATGATGGATTTTTACTCAAAGAAATATCGTAAAATAAAAAAGGCAACATACTTAAATTTGAAAAACTAGGTAAATAGAATCTTTTAAAAAACACAATCTCGCATCAAAAGAACAAAAAATGTCAAAATGATTCTGTAATAGATGATCAATTTTTTCCACGCCAAAAAACTCACCAAATTCTACAAACACATGCGCAGAAAGAAAAAAAAAATCAATACAGTGGCATCCTGTTGCCCGGTCGGAACAATTACAAGCCATCGTCAAAGCAGTATTTTATCGCTTTTCTACGCATGCGCAGCCTCTGGCATACGCTAACTGACTGAGTGTAAACATGGCATTACCTGGATTACCATTTTCCAGATAATCTGATTTCGGTCTTTTTCTCTGTCTGGATATTTTATTCTGTGTTTCTTATTTAACATGCATCTTAATATGTTATGGAAATAAAAAATTAAATGATTCTTATATTCTAGAAAGATAACATAATACTATTATAAAATTAAATAATATAATAATCCAAATCCTTACCTTAAAAATGAAGATAAATTAACCCTTTGCACTCGGATGGTGACTTTCACTCACCATTCAAGACAATGCACGATTCTGATTTTTCATTTATTTAATTTTGATTGTTAAAAATACCCGCAGAATAGTAAGAAGATGCAAATTAATTAAATGGAAAAATTCAACGCAAAATAATTATATATATATATTTATTTATTTATTTTTCGTAACAGTAAACAAACATTTTTATTAAGTGAATAACTATGCATCCATTTTATTTTTCCGAGTGCAAAGGATTAAATAGTGTTGCTCCTAACTTGGTTTTCACTTGTAAAAGGATAACACACATTTCTTGAATCAAAATAATTTTTAAAAGCAACAAACTCATGTGGGAGAAATATATTTATAAACTCAAACTCAAAATTCAATCTCAACTGTGTACGAATTATCCATATAATAGCATTAACCATAGATATCACAAAGTTCACTAGAGTCGTGACTATCGAGATTCTTGACGGTCATGCTAAGGTGCATCGCATTCAATATCTCTATCAACTCTCAAAACCGAACTCACGAAAATGAAAACGAAATGATGACAAGTCGTCTGTGCAGCGAAAATCTCACTTTACTTGGTAATTATGAAACTAATGAAACAAGAGAGCATCAAATCTACCAGACTAATAAAAGTCTGTACTCTTAAAAGTCTAATGAGAATGTTTAATGTCCATGGCAAAATGAGCACAAAAGCAATAGTTTTTCACATTTGCTTTGGGTCTTCTTTTGCTTTATTTTATAATCTGGTTAGTAAAGGATTAAATTTTCTGGAAAGCCATCATATCTGAAAAGTCAAGCTCCGAGAATTCCCATTTCTTTGATTTGAATGTAAGAAATATGGGAGGTTAGTTATATTAACGTTCCGTTGCAAAGAAACACTGAGAAATATGGGATGTATAGCACCAAAGACTTATCGGCTAATTGCTAAAAGGTTACAATTAATGGATGCCAAAATACTCGAGAGCCTAAATGAAGATGGTTAGATGACTTTTATTGAAAAAAAACTGAGATCAAAATGAAAGGAAAATGATACATGGACTGAACAATTTTAAAAAACACAACTGCATAAGCTTTATATTTTATGCATTTTAATAGGATATGTAAAAAGTCGTTGACTTCTTTAGATCGATACACAAAGTGTTGTCGGAACCTTGCTGTTATAGTCATTTTTATTAATCATACGTATAATAAATCTTTATTTCGAGTCCATTTAATGAAGGTAATACTGACTGGGAAATTTTCGGTCAAAGCTTGATATTTACTTCTATGATAATTTTCTTACATAATTTATGCTGAATTCTTTCTCAGATTGAAAATCATATGATTTGCGAAGATTCAATCTATGAATAGCAAAATCTCCAGGACTGTCTTTACCAGAACATTTGCTTCTTCGTTCCAGAAGATTCCTTAATGAAGAGGAATCCAAGAAAAATTTTGATTCAAGTTTTGCATTACAGGATTGTTTGAGTGTAACACTGAATAATTTTAAGGAATGGAAAGATAAATCTTTAAGTGATGTCCGAATAATTGTACTGAAGGATTAAATATCATTGTCTGGAACTGTTGGTTATTCCACGACTCGGTAGAATAACATGACTTCAGTTGCAAACATAGAATTTAATAAAAGAATTCGGTGGTTATTTTTTGATAGAAGAAAGATCGGCAATTAAAGTAAAGAATACGATATTTCAAACCATCAGTTGTTGTAATGAAATAGTTCCGATATGTATTCTACATATATTCGTTGAAATCAGAGGTAATAATGGAAAGCATATCCTTATTTTAAAAACTAAAGTCAATTCATCTCAGCTTTTTAGAAAAGCATCGCAAATACTATAATTGAAATGAGGAAATACTAGTTATCTTATTCCTTAGTAGCACACAAATATTGTACGATATTACACTACATTGGCCAATATTCGCAATAATACGTAACGTTGTTGAATAATGATTAATATATTATAATATCGCACAATATTTTGCAACAGGCTGTGCTACATGGGTTAAATGCTCAGGAAAACAATTAAGATTTTGAAATATGATGCTGAGAATTTAATCGTTTTATTTTTTCGATTAACAGAGTGTTGAACTTTACAATATACAGTTTATTGAGAGAACTTGTAATTTTCAAATAAATATTTGATGCCAAATATGTCGCCAAAATCTCTGCAATAATATTAACACCAGCGGGTGACCGAGCTCCGCTCGGAGAAAACAGGTATCGAAGCTAACTCGAAGATTTAAATTTTCAATTGTGATTTATCAAAACAATACATGCCATAAGAAAATTTGTCAAACCATTGGTGAAAAGATAACCGGTTAAAGTGCACCATTGTAAACCATTCTAAACAAAGTTAGAGTTTGGAAAGGGAACTATTCTATACAAAGGTAAAGTAAAGGTAAAGATTGAAGTGTGTTGAAGTTCAATATTTTTGAAAAATTTATTTAGAAAAACCAAACATATATACATATATAAGAAACATATTATAAACCTATAACAGCATAAACATAAAACTTTATTAGTTCGCCATATTGGCTATAGATGGCAGCCCGTTACCGTTATTAATTCTGGCGATTTTCGACTTGGCAACCATTCCTCGAATTATAGTATAGATAGATAACAGCATAAACATAAAACTTTATTAGTTCGCCATATTGGCTATAGATGGCAGCACGTTACCGCTTGAAACTTTAAGTAGCCATTATGGCGAACTAATAAAGTTTGAAAATATCCTATCTGTAACTCCGAACTGCTCGACCATAGCGCTTCAAAACCGGCGCCAATCGATTCCTCGTGGCCGAAAACCCCAGACCCCCAAGTTTACCGTTTATTAATTCTGGGGCGATTTTCGACTTGACAACCATTCCTCGCATTATAATATTAGATATTGACTGCCACACTGAATTTCTTACGATGTCACTTACCACCAATCATCGGTGATCCCCGAGGCAATCAAGGCGTCAACGGTGTTAATAAAAATATATAATATATATTTCAATTCACTCTTATAATTTAACCGTTAAAATTGTTTCTACTTTCTTGCATGTAATGATATTCATTTTTTTTTTCAAGATATAAGAAAAAGATTAAAATATTGTAGAAAAATTCATTTCAAGACTTCTTTTAATTAATGTTATTATAATAATTGACATAAAAACATGTGCACGATAAAATAAATAATCTTCAAACAATAAATAGCAATACAGCAATGAGAAGGATTTACAAATACTTAAATAAAATATTTTATTCAAGATCAATAATATATTAATTCATATTTACAAATAATCTCGGAACAAAGGATTTCACAAAAAAAGATACGTGAAGTGCGTTTCATCAGTATTGCAGAGTAGTATATGTAGCAGTTCAGTATATTTTCTTATCAAAGCCATTAATTATTAGATTGCACTCTTAAAAAAAATGATGTTTATAAATTATTCAATTTAGTATAAAATAAAAATTCCTTTTTATGGATTTTTTTGGCTAAAGGAGGCCTTATTTCCTAATATAAAAACAGTACTCGAAGTTTTATTACAAATAAAAGTATGACAATTTTTAACAGCACAAATTATCATCAAGCACGTTTCATTTAAAATAAATAATCTATAAATAAATATACAAATAAATAAAACCTTATATGAGTTAATGAAAAATGAATTACTCAACGAAAATAAATATTTACTTCATAATACTTACATGATATGCATTACCTAGAATAAGAGAAATTGTTCAAACCATTCCCGTGATTCATTAAAATTAATTTAATTTCTGTTCTAGGATATTCTCAAGAGTCTATGTATTCTTGTTTATATATATATATATATATATATATATATATATATATATATATAAACAATGCTTATTGCGGATATTTAATTTGGAATAGATGGAAACAGCATAGTCTATTCAATTTTTAAATTCATGATATAACATACGTCCAATAGAATTTTATGGGAAACATTTATTAATTTCTAAATTATTTTTCCGAAAGTGATTTGAAGCTATGTTAATATAAAAATACTTCAATACAAAATAAACATTAGAAAGGTTTCCTATTTATTGTTAAAAAAGAATTTAATTTATACCACCATCTTGTATTATTAAATGTTAAGAAAAAAATATTCTTCAAATTCCAATCTAATATTTTACTAATTGGGTGCTATAGAATCCAAAAAAATTAAAGCTAAAAAATAACTATTTACTTTACAAATAAATTTGTTATAATGCTTTTGATTAAATAAGTAAATATAAAATTATTTATAAATGCTCTGAAATAAAGATAGTAAAACATGGGCACAATTGATCTAATATTATTATTCATCAAATAATAACATAACATTCAAAAATGATGAACACATCGCAAAGGAAACCAGACTCTACGAAATATTCTTGATAAATATGGACAGCACATGTTCGACATTTAATTCATTCACATTTAAGAAAAAACATTCATAGAAACCATGTTCTTTTACACCTGATATTCCAAATTCCTGTTCATGTCTTAAAAGCTCATTTTGAACACAATACTTCACAAGGAACGACTACAAAATATTCAACAATAATTAACTTATTACAAACTAAACCTAATAGCTTGAAATGGTAGATTATTTTAGACAATTCACAAATTTAAAGTTCAAAATCTATCAAAATCACGTTTAATTTGCTGGAATTGGTGAATAATCAACGGAAGAGTCCCCCATTCGATACATCAATAATTAAATGTGCATCTGTTATCAGGTAAGCCACTTAAAATTGAGTTAAAGATCACAAACAAAAGATATCAAATTCTATTATATACCAGGATATCAGGTATTCCATTTTATGCATTTTTTCATGAATCAAATAAATTAAATCATAAAGACACACAAATAACATAAAGACAATTATTAACCACTGTTTCAATGATTCAAAATGATAATCTTTCTATGATTCTGACATACGTAATTAATCGGCAAACATGCATTTTGATTCATGTGGGAGGAAAAGAATATGTCTATATCAACAGAGTACAATTGGACAATTAATAGATGGCAGTTACTCCTTTTTCAATTCCTCAGTTGTCTATTGGATAAACAAAACCTTCATACAAACAACAAAACCATCAATTACAGAAAACCACTTTACAAACCGATGCAGAAATTTATATTTTACAAATATAATATCTCTAAACATAAAATCATAAAATCTCCTCACAAACCCTACTCTCAGACAGGCAAAAAATCAACAAATCTCCTAATTAATAATTTTGCAAATAAACTTCCAACTTAAATAAACAAATTGACTTAATTGATAACTTAACAGATAAACTTCCAATTAAAAAAATCAGTCGTCTTCACTGATTACTTTGCTGATAAATTTTCAATTAAAAAAATCAACCTTCTTAACTGATTTCTTAGCTGATAAACTTCCAATTAAAAAAATCAATCGTCTTCACAGATTACTTTGCTGATAAACTTCCATTTAAAAAATCGATCGTCTTAACTCATTTCTTAGCTGATAAACTTCCAATTAAAAAAATCAGTCGTCTTAACTGATTACTTTGCTGATAAACTTCCAGTTTTAATCAGTTAAGCAATTTAGCAAATAGTATTTAGTAATTTTGCTGATAAACTTCCAATTTTAATCAGTTAAAGCAATTTAACAAACAGTATTTAGTAATTTTGCTTTTTAGTAAACTTCCAATTCAAAAAAAGACATCAAAAATCGCTCAGTTATAAAAATTTGCTGGTAAACTTCCAATTAAAAAAATTAACAAATCGCTTGATTGGCAAGGCTTGAGTAACACGTCAGAACTTGTCCGGATCAGTCTTCCAATTCATATCTAAAAATTCGTTGAATAAACTAAACACCTATTTACTATCATGTAGACCTGTAAAGAAGGATAGTAAGGTCCTTGTAAGCCAGCCTGATATAGCACTGTTTGGAATGAGTGACACAGCTACCCCAGTTCCTGCCCACGATACAGTGCCAGGTGGGGTGATACATCTGGTCGAAGTCCTGCTTGATGCTCTCTGCTATGTGTTTCTCTGTGCTGTAGAGTTTTAAGGCTTGAGTGGCACTGAAGACGGCAGATCTCTGCATCTCTATAGGCATGTCAGCAGCCTGGATCTTCAATTCTGGAGGCTCCTCTTCATAAATCGAGCCGGTAACAGATCCCCCCCGACTGCGGTTGGGGAAGGAGCCAAAAGCATTTCTTTTAGAGCTAAGGAAAAAATAGGATCTGAGTGATAATGAAACAGAAAAAATGCTTAATAAACAAAATATATTTTGATTAGGGGTTTTTTTTCATTAACTTTCAATCTGAAAAAGTTTTGATAGACTATCTGTTATAAAATTGGTAAGCATTCAATTCAAAATAGTTTTGCCAAAAATAAAATTAAAAATTTTACACGGATGAGGTTGGAAAACGAGTCGAACCATTCCTTTGAGAGATAAGAAAAAAATAAAACTTGTGTGATGATGAAACAGAACAAGTTTTTAAAATAATAAGCATAATAAATCTTAACACGTGTGTATTTTTCACATTATAAATTAAGATGAGAAAAGTTTTATAAAAAATTATGTCTTACAAAAGAGTAAACTTTTAATTCGCACTAGTTTTACTGATAACAAAAGTAAAAAATTTGCACGACGCTTTTGGAGAATGAGATGAAACCGTTTCTTTTAAAACCATGTTTAAAGGGCACAAAAAAATCTGCGCGCGAGTGCACGCGTGTGTGTTAATTAACTACTTATAATTCTATGAAAAAAGATTAAAAATTTAAATTTGTTTTTATTCTTTAAAATCAGGAAATTCGCAACTTTTGTTAATGTTCCACAAAGTATACAAGATTGATGTCAGATAAACAATAGTTGCTAGCTGCATTTTATCGAAGAATTATCCTTCCAGCATTTTTAAGACAACCCAATAAACAAATTTGATCGAAGTGGCCTCTTCTGGTATTATTAATGCACACAAATAGTATTCCTATATGCTCCTATGTGAAGCTTATCTATGTAAATAAAAATTATGAATGTTGTCTGTATGGCTCTCATGCCTTCCTAAACCGTTCATCCGACTACGATGAAACTTGGGTCAGCTTATTGTTTTCATCTACGGGATGGTTATAGAGATAGCACAATTATCTAAAATATTTTTTTAAAATTCCAATCTCAACAGCACCTATTTACCAAGGATTTATCTCCAAATAATTTACCGAGGGAATAAATTCTGTAGAAATTCTAAATCCAAGTTAAAGGTTAATATTTTGAAGCTATAGTACGCAAATGCCGCGCAAGTCATTCTCAAAGGTAGCAATTTTATTACAGATTATGCGAGAAAGTTTTGGGGTGATCAACCTTGGAGATTTCAAACTTTAATTAAATTTTAGCATTTTTCGCTGTAACTACCAAAAATACTGTAGTACAACTAATTTTCCACCATCTTAATTTCCAAAAATTATCCTTTCAACTATATTAACAATTTTATGATATAAATATATTTTCTATGTTTAATCAATTTTAATTCAAATATTTTAACCACATTTTCTAAAATTTAATTTGAGAATTCTTAACAAATATAAAATGAATCGTGAGATATAGTAAGCAGTTTCTTTCATAACCACTCTGAAAGAACACCAAGTTTTACAATTCTAAAAGAATATAAAATCTAATATATAAAAATAAATATTTGTTTGTTCGTATTTTATATACCAGTGCTCCGCAACCTTTTCTCACCTACGATACACCTTATTTCTTTCTAGAATTCCGCGGCACACCAAAAGCTAAAGTATATAGGTATTAATTGATACACAAATTTTACAATAAATGTTTGTTTGTTTTTATTTGAAAAGTATACATACATAAAACCATGACATCTGTACGTGAAGACGAATCTCTCCGACGTAAAAATTTATCCATATTTAAAGGGGTATAAAACTTAAAAAATTTTATACGAAGAACGTTAACCATGCATAATTCAGTAAGATAATTAATAATAATTATCGTTAGTGGTAGGAAAGTGTTTATTTAATTTTGTGTTGTAAAATTGTGACAACAATGACATACAAGTGAACGTGATGTACCACGCGCAAATGCAAATAACACATGCGCATGAGTCTTCAACGACGCGCATAACGATCATTTTGCTTTATCTATAATTAATTTGGTGGGCCTTGGTATTTACACAACACACTATGCAGTTTTCAACTGTTCTCACCAAGGGATCATTGAATGATTATTTAGTTATAATAATTATTCTATAGTATATTTAGAAAAATAGACATTATTATGAAAAAAAAGTGTCATTGTGTATTAAATACATGATGAAAAATTGTAAAATGTCAAATACAATGTATTTGACCTCGGCACACCTGTATCTGGCTCATGACACACCAGTGTGCCGCGGCACACCGGTTGCGGAGCACTGTTATGTACCACCGTACCGTTTATCCTATTTCGATAAAACATTGGCAAGGTATTGATTGATTGCACTTAATAATATTGTTTTCGGCGGCAGCAACGCACCGGGTACCAACAAGTTTATTATATTTGACATGGCAATTCCAAATATATAGAAAAGAACTATATTTATATAATTCTTCACATATATTCCATGTTTATTATTGCTCACCAATTTCAGAATTTATCAGTTAATAGAAGAGGAATAATTGTAAAACAGTGTCTTTAAAATATACATAGTTAAAAAAGAATCTCGAAACAGATGTAATAGCTTTTTAATAACAGATTTAGTAAAAGTAATTTTTAAAAATTGAATTGTGGCAATTTAGAAAACACTTCTAATAACAATCTGAAAATTAAAATTATTTCTTACTTTTTAAATTTTATAATTCCTTAAAATAAATTTTATGGACTTCTGTAATAAACTGCTCTTCAATTCACTTTCATATGAATGCCAAGTATATAGGAATCCATATTTAATCAAATTAACTGATAATTTTGTTTAAGAAATATTTAAAGGAAATATTATCATCGATTACGTACAAATACATAAAAGATCTAAACATTCGCACAATAGCGAAAGAGTAAAAAATCATTTACAAAATTGCATCTTTACAAAAATGAGCTGAGTTTAACAAATTTGCAAAACTTACTATTTCCCCATTAATGGCTTTGGTCCATAATCATCCATTATTTTTAATCTTTCGATTCTGGAAGAAGTGTCGGATTCATTCGTAACATTCTCTGGAAGAAAACAGAAGAAAAATTTTTTAATTAAATATTCTTATTTTCAATCATTTATTTCATGGTCGAATTTGTCTTAAATAATCGTGAGTCATTATTCCTATACATTCGAAGCATTTTTTTTTTTTTACAAAAATTTATTTTATTTTAATTAGAATAGATCTTTTTTGTTTGTTTTTTAAAAAAGGACAAGAAACATTTTAAAGTTAATAATAACTAATTTATCTTACTGTTTTTAAAGGAGTTAATATACCTCTAATTTCTATATGAATAGCTTTGTGTTTCTATAGTTTTCGAGCTTTCCTTAGTATTATAAAAGTCAATTAAAAAACATTTGTGATAATGTATAGAAATAAACTCAAACTTACTATGCCCGAATAGATCCATATTTCCATTCTTGGCTTTTTTGTAGTATGAAAATACACAAACAACGCTGTACACCTAAAAAATATATAAAAGATCATAAATTAGAACTTCAAAGAAACTGGCAACTATAACGATAGCTTCTTCCGATGAAAATTTAAAATTATTTGATACTTAATTCACAAAGGAAAAAAAA
>JAPMOQ010003768.1:0-18222 GCA_026543055.1 Argiope trifasciata
TATTTTCATTATTTTTTATTGATTTCAGATCATTGCAAACTTGCAGACCAGTTAAGTTGGAAACAATTACCAGAAATCTAAATTCAAAATTATTTTCGTTTGTTCCATGTTTCAAATGAATACTCTTGTCATGCATTTTATTGTTGTCATCTGTTGAGACGTTATACTCGGACATTCGTAGATTTGAGTACGAATTTTGTTAATTCAAGTCAAATTACATTTATTCATTGATATTACGATTAAAACAAATATTTATTCCATTTTTGTATTTACAGTGAAATCGCATGCAAAAAGGAAAAGATTCTGAATGCTCAAATACCTTAAATGCTCAAAATTCTTGTCATGCTTTTTGCTGTTGTCTTCCGTTGAACAGTAACACAAACAAAATCATAGATTTGGGCACGTTTTTTAAAATTGAAATTTAATTACAATTATTAATAGACATTAAAATCGAAACAAATATTTATTGGATTTTTGTATTTATAGAGAAAATGTATGTAAGGATGAAAAGATTATGAATACTCAAATGCCAGATGATGTCATCCCAGATGAATGGAAGGACGACATGCCAAATATAAACACTGATTTCAGCCACGAACAAGAAACCTGCAAAGGAACCGACAAGAAATATGTCTGTGTGAAGAGGTAACGAGCAAAACTTAAGTATTCATGTCTTTTAAATATTTTGGACCACCCTTGAAATTTTCGAAAGTAAATTCAACTTTTTACAAGAATCCTTTGGAATAATGATCGATATACGAATTAATTAATAAGAAGAAATTACTTTATTTTTATATGGATATTAGTTGATAAGTTTGTATAAGTAAAACGATTAGTATTTCGAGTCGGTTCGTTCACTGTATAATAAAAGAATATTTGATTTACAAAAACAAATAATAATTAGCGAGTACTTTCCCTTATTTTATAATTTTAACTTTATCGATATCTTATCTAAATTCAGTTTTGAAATATTCTTCTTTTATCTGAACTTCTTTTCTTATGACAGCATCTAAGATGCAGTGGCACCTTTAATTTATGCGGAATAGCTAAATAGATTAAGACTCGAAACGTAAAAGTAGATTAGAAGTAGAACCGAAGTGTGGGAAACCATTTTCAAATCTTTTTTTGATTGTCAGTTTCCATACCTTAAGAAACTGGCATATAGTTTCAATAAGAATATAGTTACTGGAAAGTTACGTAATTTAAATTCTTATATAGTTATCCAGGCATATTAATCATATTTTCTAAAACACCCTCACTAAACTAAAATTAAAATACAATTAAAAGCATTTTTATTACTCTACGATCAAAACTGACCAAGTTTTGGAGCTTTGGATCAAAAGCAGCATCAAGGAAATATGGTCGCAGATAGAATGACCTTCCTGAAATAACATTTAAATTCGTCTGAATTTATCTAAAATTGCAAGTTTCAGAACAAAGTTTTGAAAGTTTCAGAACGAAGTCAGTTTTAATTGTAGAAAAGAGAAACTAAGAGGACTGAAGGGCTATACAAAAATTTATATCTCATAATTTTTTTCAGTAATACGTTTTATTTAACAAATAATGAAAGTTATAATACTTTATTCCATCAAAAGAATTTCCAATAGGAAATATATAGTTATCTTTAACCATTTATAAATGAGCTAATGTGTCAAGAGCAGAGTGTTAACACTATTACAGGGCTCATTTATTTATCGGGAGATCCAGTTTCTATAATTTTCTTTATTTCAGAATTTCTGTTGAAATCCACCGTCTTTCACAACCGTTTTTTTCTAAATAAAAATATCTTAAAAAATTATTAGAATTTACAAATAATATTAATTTATAAAATAGCATAAAATTCAACGATGTTAAATTTCTTGTCTGAACAAATTTTCAAAGATGCTGAGACTAGTCCTTTAAGAACGAAAAGGGCACCATTTCCTAGAAACCGCTACGTGCTCTGAAATTGTTTTACCAAGCGATTGAAAAGAATTATTTACATCACGAATAGCTAACTGCATTAGTATCCTTTGCGAGCAACTGATTCAATTAATCTCAGATTCAGAACGAATACACATTACATTAACTTTGTTTTTTTGGCTGCTTCCAGCATTTAACTAACATAAATGTTATTTAATCACCAAGTTTAGATTAAGACCTTGCAGAGGTTAATAAGTAACACAGGTCCGAGATCCTGTTTTATTTTTGAAGTCCTAATTTTAGACAGATTCCTATTGGAAAACTGTTAGATTTCCGGATAAATTAATCCAAAATTAGCAAAGCTGTGCAGTGGAATTTATTGTCGAGGAAGAATGATAAAAGCAGTTTTCATAAAAGTTCATATTTATTTAAGTAAAAGTCAACAGGCTCATTCTTAGAGCAAAAAGAAAAGAAATAATACGTTAAATCTCAAAATAAAGATCAAAATAAATTAATATTACCACATACTGTGAATAAACTTTAACAGATTCGAATTCGACCATTCAATCTAAAAACGCAGCGATTCATCTTAAAAATTCCTAAAAGGCAAGCCAACCGCATGGTCTTATATCATCCGAGTCTCATTCTAACATCAAAACCCACAGATTTTAATTCCACACGTATTTATACTAGTTAAGTATGCGTAATTTGCATAATAAGTGCCGCCAACAACAAATCACTAAACTTTGAAAAGTCGGATTCGAATCTTTCAGTTTTGTTTACATGAGATCATGGATTGGAAGTGGAAAAACCCAAAGACTGACTCAAAAGTTCGGATCATTGTCTAACAAAAACTACCAATTACAATGGTTTTCATGACAAGAAAATTTCTTCGCCGGTCATGGATTTTAGCATCCAAAGCTAGGAAATAATAAATAGTTTTAGTAATTTGATTAAAGGGTAACTAAGAGTAAATGATAATTAGTTTGTGTAAGAGTAATTTTATTTACATTGTAAATGACTTGACAAATGTTTTTATAAATGCAAAAATTCCAGATGAGTTCATAAATGGCAATTCTAGCTTAAAGGAAACGCAAATGGCGGATAGCTGAAATTTTCATTTCGTTATAGTCTTCTTAATATTGAAAAAAGAAAAATAAATCCAGTTAACCAAATTAACGCCTTATTGAGACGAACAACTTTTGCATTTAAATTTTTTTGATAATTACAGTATCTTAAGTTAGGTGCTAAAAAGTGATTCTCAAGCCCTAATTTAGACTATTTTCCCCACCAAGTTTTGTCTAAGTATTAAAAAGATTTAAAGATAGTAAATGTCTTCCGGCTTACTGAGAGGAATTTTTTTATTGATTTTAATTTGTTATGCATGATTATGTTTTACTTAATAGATTTAATGACAAACTAAAATAATAAATGCAAGTTAAATAAACATTGATTAAGAGATTTAGCTTCAAAAATTTGTGTACAGAAAATTAAAATTAAAATTGACTTTTTATAAAATAGGAAAAGGTATTACAAAACTTTAAAAACTAATCTTAATTCAATAACACAAAGTTTACAATATCTATTAATTTGTGAGTCTGATTAGAAAACAGACTAAACACCATATCCATCTATAAATAAGCTTGAAAGCCTTAAAAAAATTTTAAAAATAATATTTTGTCATGTAAAGATGTTTTATTTTTAAAATATGTACGAGTATAGGACTATATCGAGATCTTCAAAGTAGTCCAGCTTCTAGGCAATTATATACTTTACCTATTTGATTATTCTGCCCTACTAACGACATAAATAATTATTTACAAGTGTGAAAACAACCGCGCTTAGAGATTGAAGTATGGACTTGCCTATATTATCAAACAAGAGCAAATGAAATCTTTGAAAAAATATTTACTTTTGTTTAATTATTGATATGAGCACTGACATAACAAATACAGTCTTGAAATATTTCATTGAAAAAAATTATATCAGTAGGGTTACATTAGAATGTTTTATATTTATTTTTTCAAAATATTTCTTTTTAGTTTGCTGAGAGGAATATGCTTATCACCTAAGGTTCTCAATTAATCAAATTTCTTTATATTTATACACTTTACAAATTTTCAGAATTTAAGAAAAAGGACCCTAACTACCCCTGGTTTCTATTTTGAAAAACACATGGTTGGAAATATATATTTTTTTTTTGAATGATAAATAAATTGCCTTTCCAGGATGTTTTGATTCTAAGAACATCTTATATAACTTTAAAGGATGAGTTATTTATACCGAATTTTTAATTATGGTTTTATGTTTAAAACTGTGTTTATTTAAAGTTGCAGAGCAATTAGAATTTCTATTTACCACATAACCATATTTATTTTAAAAATAGTGACAATCGCTAAGTTTAGATTCGAGTAACATCATTTATGCGTCTTTTCAGTTCCATATATTTTAACATGCATTTCAAATCAAAAATAAGAAAACAATATCAGCAATTACCTATCAAATTTATTAGAATAATCAATGCCTTTCTTCATAAAAATAGAATAATCAAAATTAATTGAATCAATAGAATGGGACAAAATAATCAATAAAAAATTGCTTTTCTATTTTGCTAATCTAGGAAATATTCACACTGATTATTTAAATGCTGATTATGATGTTGTTTTGAGTGAATAAAAGCCTGAGAAAGGCGAATCTTATTGTTTTGCTCATACGCATAATCTGCATTTATCAAAGTTACCTCGCAAAATGCTTTTATTACTTGCAAATAGCGATGAGTCTACATAGAGAGACAAAACAGAAACAGATGGAAGACAAAACAGAAACAGATTATTACCCATTTTTATGTAGAATAAGACACAATAATAAAAAAGCACATTGGAAGGAAACCTCATCTCAAGGAACAAAAATTGTTGCAAATTATTATACAATATTGAGCTGTATTAAATTATTCAGTATTCAGTAATATTAAGCGATATTGCAAATAATGTTAAAGATTGTTAAAATATTCAATATTCAATTATATTATACAATATTGCGAATAATGTTTAAGATTATACGGTATTATAAAATATAGGTGTGCTACTACAGATTGTATTGCATATATGCGCATAATCCGTATCTATATCATTATATCTCAAAATACTCCTATTATTTGTATACAACAACGAGTCTGTATAAAAATATTAAAAATCTGATTATTTTTCGTATTTACTTTTAGAATTATGGGCAATAATGGCGAAGCACAGATTAAAGCTACCAAATATGAGTGTTGTCATGGATTTGTGCGAGATCCCACTGGCAATCCTGGTTGCATCGAAAGTAAGTTTCTAAAACTGCTATACTGATTAATTTGATATATTAATGAATATTCAACAAGCAGGAAAATTATTTGCTGCTTGTGAAAAAGATTATATTAGACCCTAATTATTCTAAACAAATGGAGATCCGGTCGATTTGGATATGTTGAAATCCTAATGATTATATTTTTCTAAAAAAATTAAGTAAATTTTAGAACTAAATGAAATAGTTATTTCATTGAATTAAGATTACCAAACATAAGTTACTAAATATTCAATAATTATGCAAAAGCGAAAATTACATATAAATAGTATAATATATTTATGCTTTATTTAAAAATAGGAAAATAAATTTCTAAGGATGTGAAAAAGAATTGCCAAGGTAATTGAATTTGCTTCCATTGTTATTTTTCTCAATTTCGATCATTTTAAATTCTAGTTTTTTCCCTCTCAAAATCATTTTGGATAACTGCAGACTTGTGTAGCTCAAAGGCATTTAAATACGAACTCGTTTAATGTGAAAATTATTTATTTTTAATAAAATATGAATAGCGCTTTACAAGTTTTTCAAAAAAATGTTATTAATTCAAATATCAATGCGATACTATTTTATAAGCTCTAATCTTCAAATTCAATGACGCTGTTCCTTATAATTCATTACTATTTTTTTTCAGCATATAATTAGTAAAAATTTATATTAAAATGATAAAAATACTATGTTTTTCTTGGTTTGTTTATTTTAATACTTGATAGAAACAAAGATTGGCATATTTGCTGTTGTTTTCCTGAAATGGTCGTTTCTCTGAAGCTGTCACAGTGTCAATGTTATAATTTAAAAATAGAATTTGTTAAATTCATGTTATTTCTAACCCAGATTATATTTCATGAGCTATTGCCAATCGAATTAAGATTTTTAATTTCTGTTGTGAAGAACATTTTCTTTTTTAGAATTAGAAAATGATTCCAGCAAAATTATGAATATATATAATTTGATAAATATATTTGTATTATAAAGCTTAAGTAGGATTTATAAAATTGGAATATGAAATTCCTGTACATAGGAATTGTCGTAATTCCAATAAAAATGATTTTGTGGATTTTATCGTATTCAAATTATCTTTGGTGCATTTTCAGATATTGCTGCTATAGATCAAAGTAAGGTTGACAAAAAATAGTCATTCCCAAAAAATAATAAATAAAATTCTTTACGCGCAAGAACTACTTTTGGCTTTAGAAAGTGTTAAAATTCTAACTACAATTGTTAGATAAGCAAAAACGAATATTAATTGCCAAAGAATTTCTGAATTTCGTTTTACTATTGTTTACAGTTCTTATTTAAATCTATCTGAACGAGCGATTAGAAGTTTAACGCATATCAGTTGTCAAAGAGTTTTCTGAAATTTGCCTCGCTATTATTATTTGCAATTAGTTAGTTAAGTTTATCGTCCCAACTATTGGCTGTTAGTACAGATAGATAGATGTAAACAAATATCTGTTGCCAAAGAATTTTCTGAAATTCTCAATTATTTTTGTTTATAATTAACCCGACTTTCATTGATGGTCAAGAGCCTCATTCGCCTCATTGTTGGGATACTTTAAGAAAATCGCCCAAATATTAAAATATACAATGTTTAAATAAAATTCATTTATTCTTTGAAAGCTTTGAAAATAAATTCTTTAGAAAGCGACTTTGATTAATCGAGAATTTCATGATTTCCTTTTCTTAATTACAAAGAGTTAGAGCTCCAAAGGTCTATAAATTCTAATATCTTTATACTTTTTATGTTATTTCAATTTTTATATCAGGCATTTAAATTACAATTAAAATGTTTCTTTTTTTAAATAAAATGATTTTGAAATTTTCCCCTTTGAGTTAAAGATAATAATCTAAATTAATTTTTAAATCAAATCAAAGAAAAGATAGACCAGTGTGTTTCTGTGAATCTATTATTGATATTTTGTTTTAAAATTGTTATTAAAGTTTTATCTAATATAAATATATTTATGCATCTCACTGTAAATCCGTTTGATTTTTTAAATGGTAAAATAATATCAATTAATTCTTCAACTAACATATTCAAATAATGGTGATATCATTACAGCGTCTATATATTTCAGAATATTAAATTGGCCAATTTCTTTTTGTCTGATTCTTATTAATACGTCATGCTCCAATTGTTGCTTTTGTGATTTAAATTATTTGTTTTTTGTTGTAATAATAAGTTAATTTGGTCTTACGATATTTGCTTTAAATTTATGTACAAATCTAATAATTCATGCTTTGCATTTTAACATGATTCATGCTTAATAAGAGCCAGAAAAATTTTATTTTAAGACTTGTAGTTTTGTACGAATTGTACAAAAATTTACAGCGAGACTTCAAATAATTTCTCTATACCGTTTTCTTGGTATTATGCTAATATGTATTAAGAATTTTACATCATTTTCCAAATATCATATTATTATGTGTCGCATTATACATAAAACATTTGTGTTATATTCTTCTTTAAAAGATATTAGTTAGATTTTACCAAAATGCACAGTAGTGGAAAGAATGAAAGTCATCAACTACTTTTGAAATAGAATGCACTGATATTAATATTTTGAATAATTGATTTTCTTTTTGAGCAATAAGAAGTTTCTACATTCCTTTTTGGAAATGAATAAGATGATTGCTCATAGAAACATGATTAATAATTCTAATTCATGTTTTTTTAATCTAAACTGCGTTAAATTACCATTATTAATTTTAGTATAACCAGCTCTAACAAACAGAGAGATGAGATCAGTACTTTTCATAATCAGTGTACTTTTAAAGATGTATTATATAACCACAATCATTTACGAAATGACCAACTCTTTAAATATGACTGATAAAAGACTGATCTTCTTTTGGCGTTGTATGAAATTTCCATTATTAGATTTGGAAATTTAACTATGAAATATCTAGAGATTAACCTTCTTTTTGAATAATCGGCTTTTTATTTACTTTGGTTTATACATAGTGTAGAGAAAATATAGTAATAATCAAACAATTCGAACTCTATATTTTGTTGAATCTCCGCATTTTAGAACTCGTTGAGATTGAAAAACATGTTTTTGGAAACTTTCCATCTGTCTGAGACAAAAATAACTCAGACTTTGAGATAATTGGATGAAATTTGATAACTTGCTGATTTCTATCAAATTTTGAACGAAATCTGTGAAGAGGAAAACCGTCTGTATGACTTTTTGAAAATAATTTAACACAATAACTACAAAACGAACGATAGCTAAATCGAATAAGATTCAGTACACATATTAAGAACGATAGTGTAAATATTTACCATATTTTGAGCCAAAATCAATTACGGGTTGGTTGCCTGCCAATGTGTCTTATAGAAACGATAATTCAAAAACGAAATGATTTACATTCTTCTAATTTGGCTCGGGATTTTGTGATTACAAGTGCAGTTTTGTGCCCGATTTTTATTTTAGTCAATTTTTCTTTTTCATAAAAACATAATTAAAACATAAATTCGATTTTTGGATATTATCAACACATGCCAGGGATTAATCTCCAAATATCTCAAGATAGATTCAATAAAAATGTAAAATTGAAGCCAAAAGTTAATATTTCGTAACTAATTACTGAACACCAATGTCATGCAAGGTGTTCTCTTGCATTAGAAGTTTACTTGGGTCAATGCGAGCAATTTTCTGAGAGGTTTGAAATCATTTTCAATTTGGGAATAGCTATCTCTAATACATAGCGATATTGAAAAGGACTCAGTTTTGTGTCTAATTATCATGAAGTGCTGAATAAATCACAAGACTTTTTTTCCTCTTAATGACAACAAGGATAGTGCTTCTCTTACTAATGAAATAACTTCTACGCAGGTAAGAACCAAAATTCTAATGGATCAGGACAGAATACCAATGGAAAGTTAACCCCAAATGACCCTACCTACTATCTTTATTCAGGCAATAATATGAGGGGTAGTAGCAGCAGTAGTAGCAGTGTAAGCAGGAGTTCATCAGGAAGTAAGTTATAATGTAAAGAATATACAGTCGAATGGTTGGATTAAGAAAGGAATTTTAACAGACGTGCCAGTGATTTACACTGACTAGGACTAATTTTAGGAATTTCATTTATCATTTTAACTAACTTTCCATGTTCTGTAAAGTTTTTAATTCTGTTTAATTAGGGTTGTTTCGAATTCTCGACTTTAAACCAACAATTGCCATTACTTTGCCCAGCTTTGCAGAAATGCCAGTATTAGTTTCTTGCTAGTCAGATGCACTGGTGTAATCAATGTTGAAAGTTAAGGTTAAAATGCAAGATTTTGAAATTGCATATTTGGTAAAACTGGACAAGGTGCTGAATGATCTAATTCTGTGGCTTAATTTCCATACTATGTAAAATTCGAATTTGATGGAAATATCAAAATAAATTCCAGTTGCCTCAAAAAATTTAAAGAGCTAATGAGAGAGGAGGTTTAGTTGTTATGACCAATGACCACAGCTGGATCATTAGAATTCCTTTCGCATTAGGAATTAAAGTTTAGACATTAAGTCAAACTGACTTTTTTGCTGTTTTTATCGATATACCATACAAATAAAGGAAGTAACGCTCTGTACAAACAGCGTCGGCTGAATTCAACATTCTTCACATGAAACTTCGTTAAAATGGTGTCATTCTTGTGATTAAAATTTTCCTCCCCCAGAACCAGGCTTAATATCAGTTGATGAAGTATAGATATACGAGATATCACAAACATAGAGTACTGCAAAAGTAGAAATTTTCATAGTTTTAAAGATAAATTACTATAATTTTTAATTTTATCTTAAATGTATGAGGTAAGAAATACTGACGAGAAATCTTTTCTTAAAAAGTTAATAATACTAATATGTAATAACTTATTCTATAAGTTTTGATGTACAATAGGAATTGACATCAACAATTATAGAGTTTTAGAATTCAGTTATGTAATAGAAAAGAAAAATATCGGAACAACTAAGCGATATTAAACTTTATCTCATACTTTAATCAATCCATAATCATTACAAAGCTAACATTGTGCTCTTGGCTTACTAACCTTATGTTTGCTTAGTATTAACTAAATGGTCTGAGGCTAACATTATAGAATAGAAGTATAGATATAAATTCGGCATTTCGTTATGAAAAAGGAATTTAACAAGGTAATGAAAATAAATCTTTAAATTAAATTGGTTTCTACTAATGTGAATTCTTCCTTTTCTATGAGAAAAATATGAATTATAGATTATGTTTCTAGAAAACAATCGATTACAGTTAACTTTTCATTTAGCTCCTAGTGACCTTCCAAAATGATCTCAAACTGGTTTTAAACATTTATGATAAAGTTTTTATCTACCGAATTAAAAATATACTGTTAATAGCACATTGTTTTCACATTGTAGTAAGTATATTATTATTTAATATACTTCTACAAATGAAACAGTATGAAGTTTAGAAAAAGATTTACTAATCTTGAATTTTTTTGTTAGTTGTTTTCTAATATTTAATTTAACTGCCTATTTAATTAAATTAATTTAACTGTTGTAGTTTATTTTAATATAAAATGCTCCGATATTTAAAAAATAACTTGCGTTGAAATTCTTTAGATTGGCACGTCTGTAAAACCATAGATTACAAATAGTAAAAATACATTGAAGCTGAATTACAATAAAATATAACAATTTAGTAATTTTAAAGCAAAAATTAACTTTAAATTTTAATAAAAAAAATAGATTCCTATTTTTGTAAAATTACTGTAATTTAATTTGTTAATTCAAACTACTGTAAAATTCTTTCTTCTTTTAAAAAAATAACACTTTCTACCTGACTTCAATAAACTGAAATGCCTATTTGCTTATTTTCAGATGTAGGTAAAGTTCCCCTTCAGTAAGCTGGGGTAAAATTCTACAAGAAATTTTACAGCAAGAGATTTCTTTATAAACTGTGAATGCTCATTGAATTTATTATTTACCACCGTATTTTCTCCGTCCAGAATGATATTGTTTGAAACAATTCTTTTTTGTTCTTTATGCCACCGTTTATATACATTAAATGGACCTGTCTGTACTATTTTCTTGCCAATAAACTGTTTATAAAAATAAGCTTTTGTGACATTCATTGTTTCTGAAAAAAAATGCTTTGCTGGCTTTCATTAACCTTTATTCATGTTTGTATTACTAATCGATTTTTGATGGAAATACCAATTTTAACTTTCATTTCAACAGGCTAGCAGTGTTTCCCAAAGTGGTCTATATCGACCCCTAGGGGTCTATGACAACCTGCAAGGGGTCTATGTCTGCGAAAAAAAAATTTGGGGGTCCATGAAATGAAAATGGGGATCCACGATAGTAAATCTCAACACATACACTGATAGTACCTATTTACTCACATCATACTATCTTATAACATCAAAACATTTACATTATTCATAAAAGTACCTATGAAGTAAAAATTTTTTTATATATGTTTATAAAATTGTGTAAGCTGTAGGGTGTTGGTATTCGATTTGTGGTCACAACACGTTTTGAACCCGTAAAAACCCGAGAGTCGCAGTCTCAGAGCTTCGCTACCTTGCACTGACTTGTTCAATTCGTCACTCTATAAATACTAATGTGGGACAAATACGTGGGGCAAAAGAAACAGACTGGACATCATTAGCCGAGGAGATTTAAGATTAACCCTTACAAAATTGACTCCAAATGTTGATAATTTATTGTTAAAGCATCAGGCTCATCCTTCTCATTAAAAATATTGACTTTTTGCTTATGTTAGTTTATTTTATGTTTATTTCATGTTACATAGATTTTACATAACAGATACGAAATTTTATTTTGAGTAGTATAAATTTAAATTCAATTAACAAATGTATAAATTAACATGTGTTTTTACTTTAAGTTTTTAACAGTAAACTTCACTACAGTTAGAAATTTACAGGAAATCAATATCAGGTAAGTAGGGGGTCTATTCAATATGGAAAAACATGGCAAGGGGTCTACGACACAAAAAAGTTTGGGAAACTCTGGGCTAGAGAGTTACAATTTTGAGATAATGTAGTTTTTAAAATAAAAATTCTCTACATTTAGTTTCTTATATATGTAGTATAGAGAAAATACAGGACTCGTTGAAAAATTCTAACTCCAGATTTTGACGAATCTTCACATTTTGGACTTCCCCGTGTTCGAAAATTCGAAAAACAAATTTTCGGAAAATTTCTATCTATCTGACTGTGACAAAGCTAATTTAAAAATACTTTAAGAAAGACGCATGAAATTTGATATACGGTCTTTATACTAAATCGTGCTTATTTCTACCAAATTTTGAATAAAATCTGTTAAGTGGATGTTCGACTATCCGGCTATTCGAATATGAGTTAACAATATAACAGAAAAACAAAGAGAGCTAAATAGATAAAAATATGAAATTCTGTGCACAGATTCCATAATATAGACATATATCGAATTTTGAGCCAAATCCAACAAATCTGTACAATTAGAAACATTCTGTACAAGTCTTGTCATTCGGATCTGTCATTCTATACATTCAGAGGCAAGTAAAAGTGATAATTCAAAATTAAAATGATTTTAATGCATCAAATATGGAATAGAATTTCATGACTGCAGTTTTGTATTAAAGTTTTGTTTTAATTGGTTGTTGAAAACGTGTTTAAAGTTTCTATTTTTGGATACTATTAAAGTATTCCAGGGATTGATGGCTAAATAACTCACCAACGATACCAGGATAGATTCAGTAAAAATGCTAAATTCAGTCAAAAGTTAATATTTTGTAGCTGTTATACGCCAATGCCATGTAAGACATTCTTTCGCATGATAAGTGTATTAGAAAGGAGTACAAAGGTTTTGAGAAGACAACTCATACTAGTTATAAATAAAGGATCTTGTAACAATTTCATACCATTTTCATTAAATTGTTTCGTATGAACAAAATTCAATTAATAGAAATTAATCAATTCAATAACTAGAATAACTAATTATCAAATCTTAAACAAAAAATAATTATTAAAAAACTGAAAAATTAAAAAAAAGAAAAATGTAATGACTCATGAAAAAGTAAATGAATTAAAAGAATTAAGTGTTGGTATATGAAATTAAAAAAAATGAAAATTAAATATAGACTTTTCAGATAAAAATTATACGAATAAATTGTAGGAAAGGAAAATAATTTTATAAATTTATGGAAAATTAAATTGGTGTACATGGCATTGAAAAACACGCTGATTATATAATCACCATCACTCCTCTCCTACAGAAGAATTTTAATTTGCTTCATGCCCAGAGTCAATATTTATGCAGAGTTATTTATTTTTATTTCATATTTATTTTTTATTTTCAAAGCATATTTATGCAGAGATACTCAAAACCATTTAGTAAAGAGTCACAATCAGGAAATTTATGCAGAATTATATAAAATCAACTTATGCAGCATTACATGAATTTATTTTATGAAGAATCAAGTAAAATAGACTTATGCAGGAAAACGAATGGTATTTGCGCATATTTAAAGATTTATTATGCATAATTAAAGAAATTATAACTAAGCCTAGTTAGAGAAATTAATTTTATGTAAAGTTATACAAGTTGGCTTAATTGTAAGAACTTATGTAGAATTAATGATGTACAGCATAATTCTAAAAAACGCTCAATGTTGCTGAAAACAGGCTTATATATAATAATTGAAATTAAATGCATACAGATATACGCAAAGTTTACGCGCATGCATACAATAAATTTAAGCAGAGGCATATAAATTTGCTATGAGTTATGCAAAAATAATTTATTAAATTTCCGCATTATCCAAAGTTAGGCAGAACGACATATGTGGATTAAAAAATATATATATTGCCAAGAATATTAAACATACTAGTTATAGAATGACGCAAGCAAACTTACACAACACTTCTAAAAGTAAACATCTAACTTTGTCTCTAATTGAGACAAAAGTTAAGAAAGGAACTTTATGTTTCAGTCATTGTTACTTTAAATCCTTATATCTTACTGCTTTCAAACAACTTGTCTCCATATATTAGCCTATGTAACCATAAGTGCTGTTAAATTCATATAACCTCTCTCTCTTCTTACTCTCCAAATCTAATCTCACACAAGATAAATTTTATAATAACGAGTGATATCTTTCATTAAAGCGACAGTAACGCAATGGTTCTAAAATATTTTAAAATAAAACATTTAAGGTTGCCTTCAGTGAAATATTTTCACAGCAGATAGCCATTATTAATGCTGACATGCTTATAAATTATCATGAACACATGTTCAACACATCAGTTCATCCTATCGATTTTGTTACCTATTTTACTTAAAATTCGAATCTTTCCTCATTCATATCCTGGTGATGCACATATATTCATTCTATAGATGAATATGTATTCAGTAAGCAAGTGTATACATATAAGACTGAATATATCGATATGAAAAACGTGGAAGTAAATATATATATATATTCACAATCTTTACTCTTTTTATATATACATTACAAATTTATTATTGATTTCACCGTCCTACCTGTTTATTTTACAGATATTCATCTATCATCTTATAATAGAGGACAGCTCCGATGTATCTTTCAACTGAGATAAAACATGTTCAAATAATCAATTTTGATAAAATCCTACAGATATATACTAAAAGAGGTGTTGAGTTAGTCGACTAAAAGGCCCAAAAGTGCTGGAACTGATTTAATGTGCACATATTTATCTCCTAATTCAGCTGATGTACTCCAGCTTTTTAAACTGGAATGGTTTAATTTAATCTAATTTAATTTATAACACTTTAAATACAGTTTTAGCAGTTTGTAATAGAAATTGAAATCATTAGGCAGTAGCTCAATCGCTAAAATGCAAGGATTTCAGATGAAGAGTACGAGCTCAATTCTTGCGAAAATCATTGATTGTTTGATAATTACTAATTTTTTGATAATTATTTAATAAAAAGTAACTAAAATATAATTTTTCTTTGTTGATATGAATAGGAATTGAATAAACTTTTTATATTACTTCTTTCATAAGTATACCACAATTAAAGACATATTTGAACAGTATATATATAATAAAATAAGAAATAAAATATATGCACTTCAAATCAATGCTATCCAATTTTAATTCATTTATTTAAATATTGCTTTTCAGTAGGTGTAATATTGAAATTGTCCATTCGTAAATATTCTTCTTTTTAATAAAAAATCATACTAGCTTCAATAGACAAAATAGAAGAGGAATGTGCGTACATTATATAAATTTCAACCTTTGCGGATCGTTAGGTAGACAAAAAAAGAACAGTAAATATTTTTCCGAGTATCACATCGAGATATCTTTAAAAGTCTAATATTATATATTTAATTCATTGGAAGTAAAAGATACGCTAACATAAAGTGATGATGTAATAAATGATTAATATGAATATATAAAATCATTTATAATTCATTCGAAACAATTGACAAAAACCAAAATACTCATTTTAAAATACGTTCCTATGTGATGACATCAAAATCTATCATTTGATATACTTTTTACATTTGAAGAAATACATTGTAACTGATATGATGAAACAGAAAATGGATGTGTGTCCTTTAAACACTTTTTAGCGTATTTGTATTAATAGATCAAGTAATAAACCTACTTTTTATACATATAACAGTAAACTATCTTTAGACCAGCATTTTGTTTTCAAATAAAGAAAGTCTTAAATGATTAAATAAGAGATTAATGTATGTCTATTAAGTAATTTTTAGTATATTCAGTCTTCCATATTACGGTGTGAAATTTGGAAAGGGGAGGGCAGGATGTATCAACTACCAGCTGAGGTGTCATCCTCGTTATCTCACTGTGGTTCAGAATTACGAGTTTAGTCCCCAAATAGCCTTTGTTGCGTTAAAACGCAACCATAATATACCGATATTAACTAAATTGTGTATTTAGATAACTATTTACTAAAAACTGAGCATATATTTTGAATTATATCTCAGCAAAACGTTATCGAAATTTGAAAATGCCACACACATTAAATTAATTGAAAGAACTGATCTGTCATCTTGCAAGATAAAGTGCGAGAATAAAGTCAAGTTCTTTAAATGTGGTTTGGGACTAATACTCCCTAATGAACGTGAAATCGTAAAAATTCCACACTTCATTAACAATTTATAGTAAACATCTTACTATGATATGATGAAATGGGAGATGAATATGCATAGAGCCTTACCGGTGTATTCACAAAAGATAAAGAAATATTTTCCCAATATTGAAATTATCCATGGGAAATCTGTCATGTTACAAACAGGATTCTGCTTTTTTTTAAACGTTGGGACAGTTATATATGACGAAATAAACATTAATAATATAATATTTAAAATTAATTATTTGATTTGAAAATATCACATAACAATACTAAAAAAATGTCGTAAATTGTTTAAAAAATTCCTTTCTTTAAGTATTTATCTTCCTGTGAACTAACTCATTAAAGGTCTATATAAAGCATATTATTGAAACTACGAATCTTTAATAGCATTTATTCTCCAGCTTGGTAAATCTACATATAATACGTGTTGGGGATTACTACGACGAAAATATAATGAATATTTGCTGCTTCATTAATCATCATTTTATACTATGTAACGTATAATACGTGTTGACGTTATTCTGAAGAAAAAGTAATAATGATCAGCTACTTAAATATTCATTATTTTATTCATTCATTTCAAAGATTGTTTATTCTAGAAAATATATTTGTAGAATTTTGGCAACAGAACAAAAGATTTCCAACTCTGATTTAATCCTTCTTTAATTTCATTATTAGCAAGTGATAAATTGAATACAGTACAAATTTAGTATTTGCATAATATTAGAAAGTTTTTTTACAAGTAACATGAATTAAATAAGATGAGATTATCTGGACCTTTGGACTAAATATAGATTTTTGCATCTGGTTTCGAACTTGTCATTTACTTGCACTGTAACTTTTATGAAGTAAAATTGAATACAATTTTCACTTTATTTCGAAATTTTATTCATCAATTTATTTTAAATTTATGTAAAGATCACTTACATAAATTTAAAATAAATTATTAATTTATATTAATTATTAGATATTTTTCTATAATCTGTGTACATTAATGAAATAAATATCTAATAATTGATATAAATTAATAATTTATCAACATCGGACTTAATTTATTTTTAAAAATATACGTTGAGTAATCATAAACAGAAATCAAGAAATAAATAAATTGACTATAAAATAAAATAATACAGGATCTCAAAAGAAAAAAAAATATACGAATTAATCAGTTTCAATAAAAATAAATAAAGAGAAAAAAGAGAAAATTTTTTACTAAAGAAATGAGAAATTTGAATATATTATACAGGAAAGTAATAAAAAATGTCACTTGAATGCATTAAAAAATAGCCATTCTTTGATTGCAAATAGATTTTTTTCTTTACTTATAAATGATGTAAGGCATCATTAGTCACTCCTTTCCCTTACCTTATACCTTTAAAATTCTACTTTGCCCTTGAAATCGTCAGAGTCTAATGGGACAATATGGGCTGGACTGGAGTGAAAGGGGTCATACATATTTAACCTATAAATACGAAAATTCCTCTACTCGGTCAATCTCTTTACATATTTCTAAGTCATTGCTTATCATTGTTTTCAGAAAAAAAGCATCAATTAAAAATATTTCCAATTTTTTTTCTAGTACTTTGTATTTTAGATAAGTGATTTTTTTCAGTCGATTTGAAAAATTTACTTCCTACTCTCAGAAATATGGGAGCATTGAAGTTTGTAAGCTTGGTGGAAAAAGCTGGTATGACAGAGTCTCTGCACTCCTTCAACTACACCATACTTTGTCCAGAGAATAACGCTTTGGAAAATATTGTTGACGAGGACAGTTCAGCTGAAGTAAGTAAATGAATTTTTTGTTAAGATTATAGCCCTCCAAGCGGCGGAGACGTCTTTTTCTGGAAGGCACAAACCCTCC
>JAPMOQ010003784.1:1099-16819 GCA_026543055.1 Argiope trifasciata
TTTTTTTTTCTAAGCACTCACGAACCAGCCACGACAGTCACCTCAATCCCAATCTGAAACATTGTCCCATATAAAAAGATCATTTGGATTTAAATGACCCACCACAAAAATTGTGCCTATAGTTAATTTTTGTTTTTATTTTAGCAGAATATAGCTAATTATATTTTATTTGATTCATTAGAGCCCCTAATTCTCTTAATTTTGGGGGAGAAAAAGTGATATTGAAAGGGTTAACAAACGAGAGACTCAAGAAAAATATTGATTTTTAGATCTCGATCCAAATTGTAAAGATATGGATCTGTCAAAATCCTAATTAGATGATGAATATAGGATATTATAATGACTAATAATATATAAGTGTACTGCACACTTCTTAGTATATTAAAAAGAGAGTATAATGAAATGCCTCCATCATTATTTTATTTATTATTCACGAATCTCTAAAATTAGTTCCAGAAAAAAGAGCAACTCCATTTTTGAGCCATAATTACGGATAAATCTGGAGGTTTTTTGGTTTAATTAAGTTATATTAACGTCCCTTTTGAAACAACACTAGGGTTATTTTGCGACGGAACTCGTAATTTTGAACCGTGGTCAAATGACAAGAGCGACACCTGAGGCACCCACCCCACCAAGGGTCTACACTCACTACACCGGCTCCGAAGCCGAAACCTTACCACCAATCCGCCGCTATCCTTATAGATCTGAAGGTAATTGATTCAGATTTCGGGTGAAGGATTTTAATCTCTATTTTAAAATTTCTTGGAAAAATTGGCTAATTTCTAAATGTTCAATAAACTAAGTCAAAGAGGGAAACAAAACTTCTTTTGGTTAGCAGTTATTTGATGATAATATCCTATCCACGTTACTAGGTAAAGAGGGATGCAGTAGCTTCGGAGGATAAAGACCCCTAAGCAGGAGGATGGAGGATGACTTGTAGCTCATATGAGGATGACACTCCTACGCTCACTTGCACAGCCCTACTTTACAGGAGGGCTCTTTCGCCGGGGTCCCACGGCCTATACCCCGTCTGCAGACGAGCCACATGCCACCCGTTGACAGATCTTGCGGTTTTCTGGTCCCTTGGATGACCCGTCGACTTACCGACATTTAGTCGGTAAGTAGGCGAGTCATCAAAAAGACCAAGAGGGGGCGAAAGGGGAAACGCATCTTCCTGGCTATGGGGGAGTGTGGTCCCCCAGTGGGTGGGTGGTCTGATTTATGACCAAATCGGTGAAACTGCGCTTCGTGAGACCCCGGCTTTACACATACCTCGCAGATAAAACAGAAGGGTAGGACAACAACGACCGAATCAGGACTCGAACCTGTGACTCCCTGATTATGGGTAAAACGCGCTATCTCAAGTCCAAGAAGCTGTCAAAAGTTATTTGATTTCTTCGAATGATGAAAAGATTTTTTTTTTCTACAGTTATTATAAATCATACTATAAGAGATTTAGACAAAAAATACTCATCGAAAACAATACGAAACATTAATTTATTATTTAGTTAAATTTTAAAATTTAGGTTTTGAATTGCATTGAAAGTTCTTATGATAATCCGTATGACAAATTTGATTATTATTATTATTATATAATTCAATAGATTAATATAATTGATACATAAAATGTATAGATATAGTTAATATAGATTTGCTTGGAAACCTTAGATTATTTCCTAAGTGCTGGTGCTCAAAGAAAATTTCTTGGCCTAGAACTATCAAACTCTTTATATATAAATTAAGAAAGTTACTACATTGTTAATATTTTTTACTGTCGTATGCTGGTAAAATTTTAATAAATTATACCTACTCTAATGTTCTTTGTTCTGCTCAGGTTATCCTTATCTATCTAAATAAAAATGAATATTTGTCTGTATGTCTCTCTTTCGCTGCCATGTCGCTCATCGGATTGAGATAAAACTTTGAATGCTTATTACTTGCTCTTACGGGATGGTTATAGACATAATAGAAATATCTGATATATAAAAATTATTTTCAGATCTTGATTTTACTGCATTTATTAAACAAGGATTATTGACAAAATAACTCGCCAAGGAGACACAAGGGATTCAGTAAAGGTGCTAAACTCAAGCTATTGTACATAAATGCTGTGTAAGTCGTTCTCTGAGGTAACAGAATTATAAGGCAGAATGCGAGAATTTTTTAGGGGGAACATTCCTATAAGATTGAAATTTTAATTAAAAATTTGATAAAACTTTAGTGTTTTTGCAGCATTTTCTTGAAATATTAGAGTACAAAAATGTTTGCATTATTTTACTTTTAAAAAATATTAATACAACTATATCAACAAATTTATGCCCTAAATATATTTTTTGTGTTTAATCAATTTTAAAGGAGAATATTTTAATCACATTATCTAATATTAATCTTGAGAATTCTGAACGATTATTAAACGTTTACGAAAGATACAAAAAATGGTTCCTTCCCTCTCAATTTTCAAAGAATCCCAAGTATTACAATTGTAAAAGAATACATAAATCTATTATATAAAAATTAATTGTTGTTTGTTCATGTTTTATGAGCTACCATACTATTCAACCGATTTCTATGCAACTTGGTCAACTCATTGCTTGCACCTGCGTGAAGGCTAAAGGCAAAGTATAGTTATCATATCTATTATATAAAAATGAATTTTTATTCGTTCGTATCCTATGCACTGCTGAATTTCGATTGCGATGAAACTTGGTAAAACCCATGCTTGCATTTCCACGAAGGTCATATTTTAAAATTGATAATGGACAAAAGTCAAACAGCACATTCCATCTGATTAAACGGCTATACATCAAACAAAATTGATTTCAGTAAACATGAGGGAAATGAAATCAAAAACACTGTGAGAAAGCGCTAATGTGTTTTTTCTCATTAATGAATAGTTTTCTACACAGGATATTGTTATTCAGCGTGCTGTCTATTTTGTCTAAAGCAAGCTGCATATATTGGTCAGAATTGATCTCGCACATACAAAATAAAATTATTATCGATGCCGCTTTATTTTCAGTGCAGCAGCGCAATTTTTCAGTGCAAACAGTAATTTATTTGATTATTAAGTGAATCTACAAACGATATTTCGATTATACAAATATATTTCGCGTTGATTGCTTCAACAAAAAATATATTCCCAAACGTTCGTCACTTAATAGATCTAACAGCGCAACATCTGGAAATTAATCAAATCGAGCTTCATAAACAAACGAAGAACGACAAGACAGCAATTAAGGAGATCGTGTAAGAATTGCGAATTCACGCGTTTCAGAGCCCCAAGATCAAGATGAGGCAAGAACCGAAAGACAACGTTTACATGCTAGCTGATCACAAGTATCAGAATAAAAAAACTAATATGGGGCAAGAAACGTGACAAATATCCTTAAAGGAACGTCGATTGGAGAATATGTGCTCACTCCAAGTGTTGGCGCCAGATTGGCGAAATATTGTAAGGTTGGCGTTTTTAGCTAACCAGACTAGCAGTTGGCTTTTCGACTTGCTCTTTATCGGTTGCCTATTCGAAGCGCAATTAAAAATAAATGATTTAATTAATTGAAGTGTCGTTCTTTGAATTGAAAAATAAAACATTATGAAGGTTGCAAGTAGCCAACAACAGTGTGGTCCGTCGAGTGAAGAAACTTTGGTTTCAACTTTAATTCGTTGAAAAAGAAAAAAAAAATTGGAATTAGAATTCTAGAAGAACATTTGGATTTTCGAAAACTGTTCGTACAATGGAGCAGTATACTGATGATTTGAAAAAATTAAATCGTAGTAGAGCTGGTTATAAAAGTAAAATAACCAGAATTCAAAAGTTCCTGGAGGAAAAAGCCGAATCGTCGGATGATGTCGAACTTAGAAGCCGTTTAAGTGGAGTGGAAGAATTGTCGCAAAATATCGAGAATTTGAAATTGGAATACTATGCACTTTTAAAAGACGATGATTTGGATGAACATCAGCTGCAATTCGATGCAATTGAAGAACAGCTTGAAGATATTCGGGTGAGTTTACAAAGATTTATTTCAATATTAAATACTGATAAAATTGTTTCGAATAAAGTAAATGTAAAATTACCTGATATCACGCTGCCATTTTTTGACGGCAGATTGGAAAATTGGAATAACTTTAAACTGCAGTTTGATAGTTTAATTACTAATAACATTTCATTAGATGGTACACAGAAGCTGTTTTATTTGCGTTCTGTTTTAAAGGGTGATGTAAAATTTATTGAAACACCTGAGGATAGTTTTGAATCTTTGATGAATATTTTAATAGAAAGGTTTGAAAATAAGCGTATGAATGTAAACAATCATATTGCAAGCATCCTGAATTTTGATAAAATCTTAGTGGAATCATTTAGGGATTTGAGAAATCTTATCGATACCTTAAATAAAACCTTAAGAGGTTTGAAATTAATGAAATTAGAAACTAATGAGCTTTCATGCCAAATTCTACTTAATGTAGTAGTTCAAAAATTGGATAAAGAAACTCGAAAATTGTTTGAAATGAGTTTAACAACTACAGATTTGCCTAAATGGGATGCATTTTTAGAATTTCTTCAAAAACGATGTCAAACTTTAGAGAATTTGCAAAGAGATCAGGTACAAACTAACATTAAAATGCGAATTACACCAAATGTGAATAAAAATAAAAATTTCGTTCTGAAGTCTGAAACTGTTACATGTTTGTTATGTAAGGGACTTCATAAACTGTATAATTGTTCCTCGTTTTTGAATATGATGTATATGACTTCACAACAAAGATTCGATGTCGTAAAGAAACTCAAACTTTGTATAAACTGCCTAAATTCTTCTCATAAGCTTAATTCCTGTCCTTCAAAATATAGCTGTCGTTTCTGTCAAAATAAACATAATTATTTGTTGCATCGAAATCAGGAACATTCTCTCCAGGCGGGGATAAACTCGCCAGTTGAGGCGATTCCAACAGTTACTCACCCAGATGTTCCTCGTCTATCGTCGCCTTCTAATGAAATAAATAAAAGTATCCAAAACACTGAAGCTGACGAAGCTAAAACCTTTTCCACTATTGGAATAAGAAAAAATAAATCAGTTTTATTGGCAGCCGCAATTGTATGTGTCTGGAGTTATCGTAAAAATTGTTTTGTTAAAGCACGCTGTCTTTTAGACTCTGGGAGCCAGTCGAACTTAGTAACTTTATCTTTCGCTAATGAGTTACTGCTTCGAAAGGAGAAAATAAATATGTTGATAGGAGGTTTGAATGGAAGTGAAAAGACAGTCACTCTTAAATCAAGTACTACGATTTCGAATAGTAATTCATCATTTTCAACGCAAGTGGACCTTTTAGTAATTGATAAAATAACTGATTTCGTTCCTTCTGCTGAACTTAAAGTAGAGGATCTTGATATTCCCGATCGATATTTGCTTGCAGATCCGGATTTTGACAAACCGGGTAAAATAGATATACTTCTCGGAGCAGAGCACTTTTTTGCAATTATTAAAGAAAGGAAACATTACTGTTCTAAAGATTTAGCATTTCGGGATTCTGTTTTTGGATTTATTGCTAGTGGTGTTCTTGAAACTGAAAGCTCCAAAACCTATTGTGGATTGGTTTCTAATGATAAAAACCTAGATTTAAATGATTGCATTAAAAAATTTTGGGAAATTGAAGAGGTGGTAATTAACCGGCTTCTGACTCCAGAAGAGGAATTTTGCGAATCTCATTTTTAAAAAACACATAGGCGGAATGATAGCGGCAGATATGTTGTTCAAATGCCTGTCTGCGAAAAGGGGATTCATTCCCTTGGTGATTCACGAAATATTGCCGAGAAACAATTAAATCAAACCATTAAAAAACTAAATAGGAATCCTGTTCTTAAGGAACTTTATACAGAATTCATTAATGAATATGAAAATTTGAACCATATGGAGAGAGTTAAGACTGAATTTTCTAATCCTGTCAGTTACTATATGCCCCATCATGGAATTTTTAAGCCAGAAAAAACATCAACGAAACTCAGGGTTGTCTTTAATGCATCATCGCCCACAACATCAGGTCATAGTTTAAATGACATTTTACTTTCTAGTGAGGTTAGGGAAGATTGTTTTGAATTAATTCTTCGGTTTCGTAAACATAAAATTGCACTGACAGCGGATATAACCAAGATGTTTCGTCAAATCTTAATTGACCCATCTCAACGAGATTTATTGCGAATATTGTGGAAAGAGAAAGGAGATGATCATCCCACCGTTTTTAGAATGAACACTGTTACGTATGGCACGAGATGCGCCCCGTTTCTTGCTATTCGTACTTTGAAACAGTTGGCTAAAGATGAAAGGCTAAACTTTCCATTGGCTTCAGAGGTACTTCTTTCTGATGTCTACATGGATGATATCGTTAAGGGTACGTCTAGTCTAGATTCGGCAGTTGAATTAAAGAATCAACTAATTAAAATCTTTGAACGTTGCGGCATGCATCTACATAAGTGGAATTCGAACTCTAGAGTTTTGATTGAGGATTTTCAATCGAAAGAAGTTTTTTTTTAATTCCAATGAACCTAGTAAAACTCTGGGTATAATTTGGTTGCCTGAACCAGATGCATTTACTTTTAGAGTCTCGTTAAAGGAGTGTTCGACTTTTACTAAACGAGAGGTACTGTCAGTTATTGCGAGGTTGTATGACCCGATTGGTTTTCTTGGGCCAGTAATTGTAAAAGCCAAAATCCTACTTCAAAGACTTTGGATTCATAACTTTAATTGGAATGACGAACTTCCAGATGCATTAGCTGATGAATGGTTAAAAATTGTGTCTAGCCTAAAGAGTCTGGAAAGTATTGAAATACCAAGATACATTCTGAAATCATCGAAAGAGGAAATCTCAATTTTTGGTTTTGCCGATGCATCTACTTCTGCTTACGGTGGTGTTGTTTATTTGCACCCACATTCATCCAGTTCAACTTTAAACCTTTTGGCAAGCAAGTCTCGAGTAGCCCCATTGAAAACTATCACAGTGCCACGATTAGAGCTTTGTTCCTGTCTTTTGCTTGTTAATTTGGTGCATAAAGTTATCAATTCATTAAAAATTGATATACATAAAGTCATCTTGTTTACTGACTCTACAATCGCTTTGGCCTGGATCAATTCCCCTGCTTATCAATTGAAGACTTTTGTGGGTAATCGTGTCTCAAAAATACAAGAATTGTCTAAAAATATGCAGTGGAAGCACATACCATCAGAGTGGAATCCTGCAGACTTGGTTTCAAGAGGTGTATATCCAAATGAGCTACAGTCACTGGGCTTATGGTTTAATGGACCTCCAAATATAGATATTTATCTTCCTGAGGGACAGACCATAAATAATCCTGACAGTGAACTGTTTATGGCAGAACTAAAGAAATTGCCAGTTGTCACCATGACTGTGACTTCTCAATTAGACTTTATTAATTCTATTTTTAATATTTCTAATAGTTTTGTGAAATTAATTCGTATATTTAGTTTTATTTATAGGTTTATTTCCAATTGTCAACAAGGACCAAAGATTTTGGGACCCCTGCTTCCAGAAGAATTGGAAGATGGTAAATTAGCATTGGTAAGATTTGTCCAAGGTATTGTATTTGAAAGGGAGATTAAAGCATTAAAAAATGCAGAAAAATTGAAAGATAGTCATATAGGGAATTTGAATCCTTTTCTTGACATCAAAGGAATAGTGAGAGTCGGAGGTAGAGTTGCTAATTCAGATTTGAGCTATTCACAGAAACACCCTATTCTCCTTCCTAGAAATCACAAATTAACTGTTATTATTTTGTTACATTTTCATTTAAAAAATCTACATGTTGGTTCACAAACCCTGCTTCATTGTGTACGACAGGAATTTTGGCCGTGAAATGGTAGAAATAATGCCCGTAGGGTTGTTCATGGCTGTGTAATATGCTTCAAAAATAAACCCAAAACTGAACAGCAAATCATGGCTTCACTCCCAAAGGAAAGAGTTGTTGCTAGTCCTCCCTTTGCTAACACAGGCATTGATTTGTGTGGACCTTTTTTTATAAGGTACAAAAATCAGCGTAAAGGTATATTTAATAAGATATATGTTGTCATTTTTGTTTGTTTTGTAACCCGTGCTGTTCACTTTGAAATCGTCACAGACTTGACATCTAACGCTTTAATTGCATCATTAAAGAGATTCTTCTCTAGAAGAGGTCTTTGTTCAGCCATTTTTTCTGATAATGGCTGAAATGGCTTTTTCTGAATGGCTTTTTCTAATGGCTTTTTTCTGAAAAATGCTCGGTGCTAACTCCGAGCTGAAGAAATTATGTAGTCTCTTTAGATCGGAGGAAGTCGCCACATATTTATCAACTGAATCTATTAGCTGGAAATTCTTGCCTCCGGGATCGCCAAATTTTGGGGGGATCTGGGAGGCAGGAGTCAAGTCGTTTAAATATCATTTTAGGAGAGTCGTTGGAAATTCGAAATTAACCATAGAAGAATTTTTAACTGTTATGAATCAAATAGAGGGTATTTTAAATAGTAGACCCATGCTTCCTTTGTCTTCTGATCCTAACGATTTCGAATGTTTGACCCCAGGACATTTTTTAATTGGCCGAGCTATTAACTCTATTCCGGAACCTTGTTTATTAGATACTTCAGATAATAGGTTATCTAACTGGAACAAAATTACGAAACTAAATCAAATTATTTGGAACAGATGGTCTAGGGATTACTTAAATAACCTACAGCAAAGAAGCAAGTGGCTATTCGAAAAAAATTACGTAAAAATAGGTGATATGGTACTAGTAAAACAAGATAAATTGCCCCTTTGTTCCTGGATTATAGGTAGAATTCAGGAAGTAATTCCAGGAAACGATGGAAAGGTTCGGGTTGTTCGGATTAAAACCCCCCAGGGAGTTCTTAAGCGTGGAATTTCAAATATTTGTATTTTACCTTTGTCCAATTCTGTATTTTAAGTACTTTAGTTGTATTTTATCTGTATTTAACTTTATAAAACTGATATTTTCATGTTTACTTCAAATTGTTATAATTTAAAAATGGCATTATGCCATTTGTGAAGATACACTTGAAATTATGAACTCTTTAAAATGTTCAATGTTTAACATTTATTTGATATTTGTAGTTGTATCTGATGATGTAATGTTTAGAAATTGTTATATTACAGTTGCTTTCGCCATGTTTGCAACATGTCAGGGGCAGCCGGTATGTTGGCGCCAGATTGGCGAAATATTGTAAGGTTGGCGTTTTTAGCTAACCAGACTAGCAGTTGGCTTTTCGACTTGCTCTTTATCGGTTGCCTATTCGAAGCGCAATTAAAAATAAATGATTTAATTAATTGAAGTGTCGTTCTTTGAATTGAAAAATAAAACATTATGAAGGTTGCAAGTAGCCAACAACACCAAGAATTCCCATTATACTCTCCAACATTCTTTTTAATTTCAAATAACTGCAGTTCCTCATTCGACTTGCATTGTCGATAACATCAACGAGGCGCAAGGTCAATCACTTCAAGTGTGCGGACTGAACTAAAAAAATCCATGTTTTTCTATCCATATAATTTAATTAATTTGAATTATCGTTCTTAGATGCACATAAATGGATAAATTGACAAAAATTTCAAATTTAAATGCAATAAAAAACATACCAAATTATATTTTTCTGATTATTGTGCTTTTGAATTATCTTGTTCATAAATAAAACAATTCCGCAAACAGTTTTTTATGTCCAAAGAAGATACCAAATGTACAAATTAATCAAACTCCCTATGTTTTATTTTTTGTAATCGAGAATTTGCCTAATTTTCAAATTTAAAAAAGTAAACATGAAAAAGTTTAATAAGTTAGTTCATAAATTTTTAATCAAATTAAACCATCAATTGAAATCTGCTGTATGATTAAAATAAAAGCCTCAAAAAAATGGAAATTATTTATTCATTTCAGCAATATAAATTGCATTAATTTTCATCGTTTCCATACGAAGGATTTCATGGTTGCTCATTTCAATACACTTTTCTATGAATTATCTGTTTATAGCACTTCTAGCGGGAAAAGAGATTTACAGTTTGTAGTCAATTTTTCCATTCACTTCCTCGTGAGATAAAGTTCTAAATTTTTTACAATTATTCTGTTATATTTTTTACTACTGTTGGTATATTTCATTTAACCGACGACAATATATTGTTTTAAACTATTTAATGATTGACTGTGAATCAGGGAATCAATTGTAATTTCTTGTTTATCTGGAATGAATTTCAGTATGAAATATGCTGTTAAATTTACGACAGGCGCTATCTAGTGTATATTTAAGAAAAAAAATATTCACGTGATCTTTCAAACTTACTTTTAGCGCCATCTAGTAAATATTTTAGAAAATAATTTATATTCAATGGCTTTATCAGGATTTATTTATAATACAAAAAAGATTTAAAGATAGAATAATGCTATGTCTCTTAATTTGTCGAACAATTCAGTTGTTGTCCTTGTGGATGCTTATTTTAGCTTCACAGATGAAGTCATTACTGAAATCGTTAAAAATTAAGATTTCACTACCACATTTTATCTAATTGTACGTGATTTCAACACTAAATTCATAATTTCACATTTTTTCTATTTTATATGAAATAAGTCTAATTGTTCATGAGAGGAAACATTAATATTAACTTCATGGTAGATTAATTAAAGTCGCTTCTTTATTTCTTAATAATTTGGAACAATATTAGAACATTTTTTATTGCTTTGTCAAAATATCCATATTAAGAAACTGTAAAGTTTCCATAGAGAATACATATAAATCAGCGAGAGTGGTCTCCCTAAAATTTTCTAGCATACAATCTAATATAGTTATATCAGAAAATATAAAGAAATTTCTCTTTTATATTTATTGTATGAATTCCGTTCAACCTACCTACAGCTGGGAATTTGATACAAGATTTTAGTAGATCTCAAATATTCTACAATATTGTATTACATTCATCAATATTAGCAATATTGTTTAATAATGAGGAATATTTTTAATATGATATAATATCGCAAAATATTGAGCAAGGAGTTGTACTAATTTGGGACAATGAATTTTATTTTTATTTTTGATTTCTTCATTTTAATTTTGAATAAGATTTGGATTCTTCATAATATTGTAAAGAAAATAGGCACATGTGCATTAATCATATGCCATTGGCAAACAATGGATACAAAATAAGCTATTAGAGAGGGAAAGATTCAAAAATTGGACATTAATTCTAGATATAGCAAATATTGATTTCAGTTAAAAGGATAACATATCTTATATTGAAGTATATTTGGAATGAAAAATAAGCCGAATCTTCATATTTTATGATCAACAAGCAATTAAAAAAATAGCTTGAAAATATTAATAGTAACACTGTAAACGATTTCAGTATTATTTCAATGATGAAGTATATAATTTTAAAATATGCTTAAAATATTTCTAAAATTTAATTAAAATTAGAAACAGAAAATTTGATAAGATTGAAAATTTAGTTTTTTTAATTTTAAGATGATGTAAAAAATAATTTTTGTGGCTTAATATTTTCAAAAATTATGGCAAAATAGCATCAAATTTTCGCTTAATTTTCTGCCTCTCTAAAATGTTTCTAAAGTCACTCTATTAATTAAAATACAAATAAAAATTTAAACTGCTTCTGGATCCACATTTCAACCCTCCTATGACATATGTGCAACGCTTAGTATCTCTAGGTAAAACGATCTAGCATGTAAAACTCCAAAATCCACTTAGATGTATGCCCATTGATTTTTATTATTATCAGGGCTTTTTTTTTACAATTAAAATTCAGCTGCAGCGTAAATGTAATGTAATAATTTTTTGGAAACTTAATTTTTTGTATTTGAAAAATTCTTACTTATAACTTCTTTTTATAAGCAATGCATTCTTATTAAAGATCGAAGTTTGATAGATTTCAAAGTTGATAGGAGAGAGCATCTTTCACTTTCAAGAAAAAGAACGTTTCAACTTTTATTTATTCTTTCCTCTTTGAGGCAAAAAAGAAGAGTTATCTGGTAATCGTCCTTTGTTTAAGAACATGATAAATCAAATTAAAGCTTGTGAACTGTAATTAATTTAATTAAAAATATATAAGTTCCATTGCTAAAATTAGAAAGAATTTGGGAATTAGAAGTTAAATTCATTGTTTCAATGACGAATGGCAAAAAGTAGAAATCGTGAAGCTTATTTGATGTCAGAAATAGGGCCGGGGTATTAAAGTCTCAGCTTTGGAACCGGCGGATTACAGGTTCGAGACCCAATTCAAACCGAAAAACCGTTGCGTAAGCGGGTCAGTTGCAAGTTAAATCCGTGGGGATCAAACGTCCTCTCTCTGGTATGGGGTAGTAGTTTGGAGAGGGGAGCACTAGCACAGGAATCCTCGTTATCAGATCGTAATTTAAAACTATGAAGACAGTCCTAGAGTTGCTTTAACACTAGCGTTAATATAACTAAACTAAATTGAGCTTGATGATAGAATTTATGTATTTGATGTAATAACGCTAAAATTTTCTTTCTAAATCTGATTAGTTTCAAAAATTTGAATCTTCTTGTCACTAATTCTCTACATTCTGGCAAGTTTGTAAATATTTTTTGTACAATTTAAGGAAGATTCAAATCTTTCGAAGTACCAAAATATCATTTTTGGAATTATACTTGCGTCTTCTTGAAAGCACTAACTGTAAATCACAACTTTTTAGATGGTTTGATGTTAGTAAGCATTCACTCTTCCAGAAAGTTAGGCACTTAAAACGTGTTAAACAAAATCTGTTCGTGGGAAATATATATACATGTTTGCTAACTATTCTACTGTATAAATTATTAATCGAAACAACACAATGCGGTAGATATAAAAATGTCTTCCTTTGAATTATATATATACAATCAAATTCTGGCATAATCCGCTAACTTGCAGATGGTGTACTTTGCCCCCTGTCTATGTATATGCGAATATGATAATTTGGGAGTATAACAAGTTGGGCTAATACAATTTAACAATTTCTATTGAATTTTTAACCTATGTCAGAAACAGCTTTTCAACGGCAAATGGCCTAATATATGCAAAATTGAAATCATAGGACAACAGTGTTATCACAAAATTTGTTTCAGTGTGCCGACAGGTTAACAAGAGAATCCTATGATCCTCTAGTTAACATTCCTGTTTTTATACTGTTTTTGTACATTCTGGTACTTCAGTTGTATCAGTCCAAAAATAAAGTATCTTTTAAGTATTGTAAATATCTGAAAAGATCGTGAAAAGATATGTTTTGAGGAAGCCACATCAAAGCAGGTGTGCTATTCTACATTTAAAAAAAAAAACATTATTTCGTTTTTTAAAATTTCAAGAAAACTAAAACATTGCTTCAAATAAAATTTTATTTTATTTTTAAATTTTAAAACAGAATTTCATTTTCTTTATCTAATAGATGTAAGGACTATCTAAGTGGAATCGATTGCTTTAGCACTGATACAGTTTCTTGATGGCGTAGATGTCGGACTGGTCGAAACCGGGTTTCTCGTAAGGCTCATACAGCCTCTCTCCGTTTTTGGCCACCATAGTGGGCAACCTGTTGGGAACTTTGGAGAAGGCGAAGTTACCGTAGTGCATGATAGATTTGTAGTCGTATCGTGTGAAGATGAGCTCACGATTTGGCTCAGTGAGAACGAAGTTGTGGAGTTGGTCTGTTAGAGAAAGAAAATAGTAATTAAGCCTCAATTAAAACTGACCATCATACACATAGAAAAAATATCTGCTCAAATTTTTACTTCAAAAACACTAGATTTAATTACCAAAATCTCTCATATCTAAACATGAAATACTTACAAGAATTGTTCAAAAGAAAAGGCACGAAATGTCGCAACAACGTAACCGCTAACATATTTGTCTATAACTCTACGAGAGAACATAGCGAGACACCTACGGATGCGAATGGAATCACAGGCGTTGATCGGAGCATGCGCAGTAGATATCAGAAACTGTTACAAGGAATGTCACCCAATCGCCGTGGCAATTTTTCTCTTGTTAAATTTCTCGAGCACGAAAAAAACATTAACTCGATGTGTACCATGAGACACTCTGAAGATTACACAGGTCCATCAAGAATAAAAGACCGGATATAATCAAGGAGGGTGTGACTCTGCTCCATGATAACGCGTGACCGCACTTCTTTAGGGTCACACACACTAAACTGGCCATGTTCAACGAGAAGCAGCTTGGCCTACCGTCCTGCAGCCCGGACTTGTCACTCGGCGATTTTCATGAGTTTGGATCCATAAAAAAACATCTTAAAATGGAAGCGCTTCAACTTGGATGGCGAACTTCAGTACGCTGTGAAGGACTGAATCTCGTCTCGGCCCAGGAACTTTGAGAACAATGAGCCCTTCGGCTCTTCAATCAATGGGATCATTGTGCTCAGAACTATGGTGTATAATTTGAATAAAGTCTTCATTTACATCCACAGTGTCGTTCCGTACCTTTTCTTTGAACATCCCTTGTATTTTCAAAATCAAATGTACAGATAGATTAAAAAATAATGTATGGCAATTTACGCAGATATTTATTAAAGATAGAAGTATGTAAAAGAAAAAAATAAATATTTTAGCTAAAAATCTAATGATTAGCTCCAAATTAATTACATTCTCAGTGACAGGGGCAGTGAGCATAAAATGTATTCCTTCTCATGTAGGTAATCCCAAAAATGATATTGTAAACGCTCTGGTCTAATTTCCAAATCTAATTTTCCCCCTCTTCTAAACTGCAGGCAACAGAGATCTACGCCTTGTTTAAACTAAGAGCTAAAACTAAATAGAGGATTCCTCCAGAGTATAAATGATATGCCGGTAGGTTTCCACCATTTTCTTTGGCGTGCACCAGTTCAAGGAGTGTTCAAATGCTCTTGGCTAAGGCCTGGCCATATAAAAAGTCTTTTTTATTAGAGATCCAAAGATGTACACCCCTTGACAGTGATTGGCCAACGCTTTTTTCCTTCATATCATTGACTATATGGCTGCATCTGTTAGGTAGCTGGTGAATGAGGGGGAATGAGTTTACAATCTCAAGCGATTTGGACTTGGTTTGAACTGGTGTTCAATCCAAGAAGGATAAGGAACAACAACAAAAAATCCGAATTTTGGTTTCTCCTAGCTAAATAACTTCATACTCCGAATTGTAACTTCTTCAGGAAAAACTCACTTTCTTCTTTTGCATTCAATAAAGGGAATTAAATTATTGAGGATTATTGAAATGATGTTTGAGATTAAAGTAGCTGTGGGCGAAGCTATCAGTCTATTAGCTCCTGACCGGTGGCACAAACACAAATACTATATTAAAAAAAGAAAATTCTAATTGAAGCAAAAAGAGTGGCATGGCATTAATTTAAAACTAACAATATTGATTGAAGTTTGAATTACATGAAATATATTCAAATTTTTTAAAATCAAAATCTCCCTGATCATGAGTACAAGACTTACTTGGAACGACATTGTTTTTGTAAACAGTGATGTAGTTGTCCCTGTCGGATCGCTGATGTTCGTGGAACAGACCAATAGCGTGACCAAGTTCGTGAACTACGAGACCAACGTAAGCGCAGCCTTGACCCAGAGAAAGGTTCTGTGGACCTCCGTTTCTACCGATGATGGACCAGCATCTAGAAATTTTGGTTCGTCAGTATTTCGTTAACTATGAAGTATTTCCTTTGTATTTACAGTACATAAA
>JAPMOQ010003793.1:0-11069 GCA_026543055.1 Argiope trifasciata
TAAATTTTAAATCAAGGAACTCGAAATTATTATTTGTATTATAAAACCTAATACAAATAAAATGTATTATATCCTCATTCATTTATTTGTATTTGTAAGATACATTTTCATATCAATATAAATTTGACTTAAAAAACTGTAAACGCAGAGAAATTTAAGTAACATTAATTAAAATATATAGTTCATTGTGTTATGGTATTCGATTTCATGCATTACCTTAGCAAAAAAAATCCTCACTATAAAGGCGGTTACGAATATAATAGTTAGAATGTATAGATGGTTATTTCAAGATAAAAGGTGTCAATATCTTTGATAAATAAAGATAAATACTGAATTTATATTAGAAGTTTATAAAGAGGATTTAAATCATGCACATTTTAATATATCTACCCAGTATCTCATAACTAAGTCAAAAGGTGTTTTCGTTTATTATATTTATAAATTCATTCTTTCATTAAGTGAAATACTGTAGTATAAATGTATTTTTCTTTTTATAGGGGAAAAATAAGAATGAAAACAGGTATTCATTCAAATTTTTATGTTAATTTCTTGTAATTGTCATCCATTGATAACTTATATATATATACTAAAGTGACAAAAGTCATGGGATGACTCTTAATATCGTGTCGGTCCTCCTTTTGCCCGGCAAAGTGCAACAACTCGACGTGTCATGGAGTCCACAAGTCGTTGGAAGTCCTCTGCAGGAATATTGAGCCATGCTGTCTGTATAGACGTCCATAATTGTGAAAGTGTGGATGGTGCAGGAGTTTGGGCACGAACGGACCTTTCGATGATGTCCCATAAATGCACGATGGGATTCATATCGGGTGATCTAGGTGGCCAGATCATGCGCTGGAATTGTCTAGAATGTTCTTCAAACCAATCGCGAACAGTTCTGGCCCGGTGACATGGCGCATTGTCCCTAATCAACAATTGCTGGCCACAGACAGGGAGATGCGACTGACCTTTGCATTGACATTTCTTGCTAGAGTTGAAGTGGATGCATCGTGGCCGTGGCAGATTCTGTGGAGCGATGAGGCCCATTTCCACCTCAGTGGAACAGTGAACACCCATAACTGTCGCATATGGGACCCGACAAACCCCCGTACCTTCCAAGAGATTCCACTCCACTCACCGAAAGTTACAGTCTGGTGTGGATTCACAGCCACATTCATCCTTGGACCGTTCTTTTTCGAAGAGGTTACTTCCAATGGCCTTGAGACATGTACCGTGACGGCCAACAGGTACAAAAGGATGCTCGAAACATTTGTTGTACCCCATTTGCAGCAGCGCCAATGCCTTGACACCATTACTTTTATGCAAGATGGAGCACCTCCACACATTGGACTCCCTGTGCAACAGTTTCTTCGCCAACATTTCACCACTGACAGAATAATCAGTCGCGCGTTTCCGACAACTTGGCCATCTCGTTCACCGGATCTTAATCCGTGTGATTTTTGGCTTTGGGGACACTTAAAAAACCTTGTTTATCGAGAACGTCTGATAACCTTGGCAGATTTGAAAGAGAGTATCAGTCTGCATGTGAGAAGCATCTCAGATGACCAGTTACGATCCGCAGTTGAACAAGCTGTCCACAGACTTCACATTTTACATCTTCAGGAAGGGAACCATATTGAGCAGCATTCCCTGCATCGATAACGTCCTTGTTTCATGTATGCTTGGTACTTTCAAATAAAATGTGTTTAAAACGTGTTTTTGTGTCTTTTCAGCATACGTCCAGTGGTACAGCGCCACCTATCGGTGATTTCTGGAACTAAATTTTTTTTTCGTGAAATCCGTTTCCCCATTTTTTGAATAGTATGTCCACAAATTTTCAAGCCTTTACACTGAGTAGTTCGATATCCAGGGAGGTCAGAGTAGGGGTGTTTTATTTCTGGCCACCCGGTATATTGATTGAATACAAAAAGTTAAATCATGGCTAACTTGCTATTTAGAATTTGAAAACAGGAATGAATATTCGTAGAATTTTTCAAAATCATAATGAATACTTTCGAATTACAAGAAATTTATTTTTAATTATTAATCAACAGAATAATATTCTTCAGAATCCATTCCTATTATGTTTAACAAATGTTTACAAAAAATTTTTTTTCAATAAATCTAATTTCAGATTTCGGATGAATTATTTGATTAATTTATTCGCATAATTGCATAAATTGAATATATTATTTCAAAGTCTTAACTCTAAATGTTAAAGAAATTGCTATTCTTCTTTAAGTGTTTTATATTGTTGCAGTTTCACAATCACCTGAAGTGTTGCTTACAAAGCCAGTCGAAAATAAAATCTGCTTTACAATTTCTTTTTCTCCATTTATTGCAAAAGGCAAATTTAACCTTTGGTTAATTCAAAGAATTTAATTAAACGGAACTAAAATCAAGGAATATGATAGCTTTCTATGCGTAAAATAAAATGTTCAAAAAATATTTTCCTTCGTTTTGGCTGGAAGTATATAGAGAAAAGCGTCTGAGAAATGATTTGACTGCTCTTTCTAATAGAAATTTATAATTTGCATAAATAAAAGTTTCAAAATATGTCAAAATAATTATTTTAATTTAATTTGTTTTATGTAAAGGAAAATAAAATAATGTAAACAATGAAACATATGAGGTAAAAAAAATACGATATATATACATACATAGTATAAGTAAAACATATTGAAAAATTGAAAAAAAAACCCGAATAAATAAATAAAAAATAATATAAAATAAAAAGATAAAAAATAAATCTAATAATCAAAATAGGGAGCAATATCTATTCCACAAATTTTATTGATTTCACCATCCTGTATCATTATAATGTAATTCTTGGTTGCATCATATCCTGCATCACTATATAATCTGAAGTTGAGGAGCAGGGCTTTAACTGTTGGGGAACTCAATTTCTTGATTTTTTAAATGAATGTTAGGAATAAATGTGAACCAGAAGGTGCTTACCGGTTAGTATTTTTGGCTTCCATTTCGTTATATATTTTCGGAAGTATTGTATTGGAGATGTCTATCTATCATACTCTGTGTTTTCCAATAATCTGCGATATTTTTCGTAGAGAGTTACAGTTGGTATATGGGTAACATCGCGAGTTTTATTCTATACTAGCCGCCTTTGGCGACCAGCTGGTTCGCCATGAGTAATGCTTTCTAAAATTTTCAATTAAATCCCATATTCATTAGCCAAAATTTAAGAAATAGTTAAAGTTAAAAGATTCAGTTATTAGTAGTTAAAGAGTCGGTAACTTTATTCGAAAAAACTTTTTGAGTTTAATGCTCTAACAATTTATCGATTATGCTTCCAAAATATTAAAAATGTTTTTTTCGGTGATGTTGCCAAAATGTTAAATATGTTTTTTAAAGAAAGCGAAAAAGGGGAAAAATTATTGAATTAATGATACAGATATTACAAACGATTATATAAATATGCCATTAAGTCGGGATTTCAATGCATATCCTGTCTAAATTCAACCAGGTTTACTGTAAATTAAGATAATTTATAGAATTAATTATATATCTATTGCAAACGATCTTAGAATCCATTGCCTTGCATTTATTTTTTTAGAAGATATCGCATTTTATATTTATGTTATTTTATCCAGTCACATGCTGAAAGTTGCATTTCTTTAGATTTGATTTGCGATGATAGTGTTTTTTTATTTGAACTTCCGGCATTGTTTTATTTTATTTTATCCAGTCACGTGCTCAAAAAAACATGGTTAAAATATTTCTTTAAAAATTCGTTAAAAATAGAAGCTTGAGTTATACATTAAAACACTGATATCACAAGTTCATTTCTTTTTAATTAAAAGCTAAATATTCTTCATTTTTTAAAGCATTTATAGACTCGTGCTACATACTATGCAGCTATTTACTTCATTTAGACTTTTTTATAGATATATTTCTATTATTAAACAAAGCTGATTTATTTAATTAATAATATTGTAAAAGTCACAAAAAATTCTTTGCATTTTCTTTTTTTTTAAAAAAGAAAAAACATATTTCATATTTATTTCATTTCATGCAGACACGTGCTGAAAATTGCATTTTTAAATGTTTAATTTGCAACAATTATTTATTTTTTTAATTTGAGTTTTTATCTATCTGATGGCAACCTATTGATAAAAGATAATTTTTCCCCTTCCACTCGTAAGTGCTCCTGCAGATTAAATTTTATCGTTTTGTCCGAAATATATTGTTGAAAAATATAGTTGAAATGCTTCTTTAAAAATTCATTACAAATAGAAGCTTAAGTGAAATGTTAAAATACTGATACTATTAGAAATCTAATTTTTTTATCTTTAAATTGATGTTAAAATCATGTTTATCCGATAATATTTTCGGAAGCTATAGCGGAAAAACGTCGAAATTTGGCTTAAATTTTAATTAATTCAAATTCTAATTAAAAATTCGAAAAAAGGGCTCCGAGGTGCACATTCCCGACCTCCAAGGTATACATGTACCAAATTTGGTAGATGTAGGTCCAACGGTCTGGCCTGTAGAGCACCAACACACACACACACACACGCACACACACACACACATTGAGCTTTATTATAAGTACTAGCCGCCTTTGGCGACCAGCTGGTTCGCCATGAGTAATGCGTTCTAAAAATTTCAATTGAATCACATATTCATTAGCCTTGAAGTAATGCCGGGCATTGATTGGCCAGAAATTAAAAATGGTTTTTTTTCAGTGGTGTTGCCAAAATATTAAATATTTTTTTTAAAAAGCGAAAAAGGAAAAAAAAATATTGAATAAATGATTTAGATGTTGCAAACGATTATAGATAACTTGGCTTTGCATTTATTTTTTTAGAAACTATCACATTTTATAATGGAAAAAAAATTATGGAATTAATGATACAGATATTGCAAACGATTATATAATATGCCAAAGTCGGGAGTTTAATGCATATCCTGTCTAAATTCAATCAGGTTTACCATAAATAAAGAAGATTTGTTGAATAAATGATTTAGATATTGCAAAAGATTATAGAAACCTCTGCTTTGCATTTATTTTTGTAGAAAATATCACATTTTATGTTTCTTTTATTTTATCCAGTCACGTGCTAAAAGTATCATTTCTTTAGACTTGATTTACGATGAAAGTTTTGTTTTCATTTGAACTTCCGTCATTGTTTTCTTTTATTTTATCCAGTCACGTGCTCAAAAAAAATGGTTAATATATTTCTTTAAAAATTCGTTAAAAATAGACGCTTAAGTTATACATTAAAACACTGATACCATTAGAAAGCTAATTTTTTAATCTTTAAATTGATGTAAGAATTTTCAATTAAATCACATATTCATTAGCCTTGAAGTAATTCCGGGCATTGATTGACCTGAAATTAATATTTTCTTTAAGAAGATAGACGGAAAGTTCTAAAAGTAAACCTTTTCCTAATAATATTCTTTAATTTTATAAATCAGTCATTTTTAAACATCGGTTATGCTTTCAAAATATTAAAAAAAAATTCGATGATGTTGCCAAAATATTAAATGTTTTTTTAAAGAAAGCGAGAAAGGGAAAAAAAGTATTAAATTAATGATCCAGATATTGCAAACGATTACATAAATATGCCATTAAGTCGGGATTTCAATGCATATCCTGTCTAAATTCAATCAGGTTTACTGTAAATAAAGATAATTTATGGAATAAATGATTTAGATATTGCAAACGATTAAAGAAACCTTTGCTTTGCATTTATTTTTTTTAGAAAATATCACATTTTAAGTTTCTTTTATTTTATCCAGTCACGTGCTGACAGTTGCATTTCTGTAGATTTATTTTGCGATGATAATTGTTTTTTATTTGAACTTCCGGCATTCTTTTATTTTATTCAGTCACGTGATAAAAACATAGTTAAAATATTTCTTTAAAAATTCGTTAAAAATAGAAGCTTACGTTGTAAATTACAACAACTGATACCGTTAGAAAGCTAATTTTTTTATCTTTAAATTGATATAAAAATCATGTTTATGCGATCATATTTTCGGAAGTTATAGCGGAAAAACGTCGAAATTTCGCTTAAATTTTAATTAATTCAAATTCTAATTAAAAATTCGAAAAAAGGGCTCCGAGGTGCACATTCCCGACCTCCAAGGTATACATGTACCAAATTTGGTAGCTGTAGGTCCAACGGTCTGGCCTGTAGAGCGCCAACACACACACACACACACACACACGCACACACACACACACATTGAGCTTTATTATAAGTATAGATAGAAGAATAGTTTATTTTCCCTTTCAAGCCATCTCTACTGAAATCTGAATGATTAGTAATCAATAATGGGAGCTTGAGTTAATGCGCACTAAAATAAAACTAGTCCGACCCGAAGTAAAAGAAAGAATAAAACAAAAACAGGTCAGTAATGCTGGCAATCAAACTATCTCAATTTCAGCATAGTAAAAAAATTAAAATATCCGTATCATCGACTAATAAAATTCATTTTCTGATTCCTCATTTAAAATGCGCAGGTAATAAACAAAAATTTTCTTTAGTCTTTTAAAATTATCATAGTTAATTAGGAATTATTAAGTAAAACAATGTTTTGAATATTTCAATGTTGAAATTTTTTATTCAGCAAAAGGAAATGTATTGCAAAAATTCGGGAGGTAGCGAGGATAAACGAAAAAAAAAATTGGCTTCATTTTAAATTAATTATCACTTTAACTAAATTTTCAAAAAAATTGTTTCAAAGTGTTCGTTTCAGATTTGTATGAAAACTTTATTACGTTAGATGAAATGACCTATTCAATAGAGAGTCAAATTGTCATCACTATGTGCAGTTAGCAATAATTTTCTTTCTATTATGCTTGATCAGTATATTTCTAAATTTATATTATTAAATTCTTAACTTAAACTTAAATATTTTTTTTCTTCGAATGATTTATAATTTTATTTTTCATTGGTTATCATCGCTTTGATTATTATTCTAATGTAACGTTTGGAAGTTCTCATCCCATTTTAATGTCTATAGAATACAATATTTCTCTTTTATACAATTCTTTTTCATTCCCTGATGGAGCAAAAATCTATTGCAAATGTAATATTTATTGTATTTCTATTTCACTTTTATGTTAACCATTGATTTATGTATTTTCTTTTTTACCAGATGTTTTCTACTTAGTCTTTATTCGCTCCACTATTTTTGTTCTTTATTGGTATCTTGTTATTTGTTACGATGATATATTTATATTTAATGGTTTTAGATTTGATTGCATGTTTCTTTTGCATACTATAGGTACATAAAAAAGTCTTTGAAGTATACAAGTTGAAAGCAAAATCTTGTGTATTATACATTCAATATAAAACATAATAACATAAAATGAAAGTAATATAATAACATAAAAGAATTATTTTGTAAAATTCTAATATAACTCGAAGTAAAGAAGAAAAATAAAAAATTGGAAAAATGTATCTATGTAAAAATAAAAAATAAATATAATGCACGATTTGATTTATCTGCCTTTTTAATCTTTCAATTTTTACAATTCCATTTGATATTTATTAATTCCAGAAATATGCAAATACAAATAAAAGACTCTGGATATTTATTTTTGTTTATTTACAGATCTATATATTTTTACAATAAAGTAACAAAATAAAATGACTTACAAAAATTTAGAATATAAAAGAATCATGTTTCAATTGTTTTGTTTTATGTAAAGGTATTCAAAATAAATGTCTTGGTTATTTAATTTAGAATAAATTATTCCTTAATAAGAATGCGAATTAAGAAATAACGTGGTTAAAATAATACCATAGTTACTAAGTTAATCATCGTACGATTTTAAAAAAAATAAAAATGCAGCCAAATGCATTAAAGATTTTATTTTTACTTCTTTTTATTTTCTTTTAGATGGCTTATGTTGTTATAGTTATTTTAATGGATCTGTTTAATTCTTAACAATAATTAAGAAATATTTGCTGTATTAAAATTCTTTCTAAACAGAATAAAATATTTTGAATTTCAGCTACTATTGTGTTTCAAAAAAGATATTCAACTTTAATTAACCCTTTCTAAAAATATTTACTTAAGACACATATTCAGAAAACAAACAGATGTTTTGCATTTATTTCTGATATGCATCTTCCAATAAGAATAATATGCATCTTCCAATAATATTATATAAGAGGAATCAGTGACTTAGTGATAGCGTATTATTGTATTTATTTGACCAGCGGGTGACCGAGCTCCGCTCGGAGAAAACAGGTATCGAAGCTAACTCGAAGATTTAAATTTTCAATTGTGATTTATCAAATCAATACATGCCATAAGAAAATTTGTGAAACCATTGGTGAAAAGATAACCGGTTAAAGTGCACCATTGTAAACTATTCTAAACAAAGTTAGAGTTTGAAAAGGGAACTATTCTATACAAAGGTAAAGTAAAGTTAAAGATTGAAGTGTGTTGAAGTTCAATATTTTTGACAAATTTATTTAGAAAAACCAAACATATATACATACATAAGAAACATATTATAAACCTATAACAGCATAAACATAAAACTTTATTAGTTCGCCATATTGGCTATAAATGGCAGCTGTTACCGTTTGAAAATTTAAGTAGCCATTATGGCGAACTAATAAAGTTTGAAAATATCCTATCTGTAACTCCGAACTGCTCGACCGTAGCGCTTCAAAACCAGCGCCAATCGATTCCTCGTGGCCAAAAACCCCAGATCCCCAAGTTTGCCGGAGTTTATTAATTCTGGGGTGATTTTCGACTTGGCAACCATTCCTCGTATTATAGTATTAGATAAAAAAAAAAGTACAAATAAAAAGTAGATGAAATTTAATGTGAAATTAATAGATTTGTGATCTTCCTCCCCACGATACTAAAAATTATGAAATGAAACTGAAAAATTTAGAAGAAAAAAAAAAGAAATTTAATCAGTAATAAATAAAGAATATAAGAGCTGATAGTTCTCCGATTCGTGCCCAAGTTACCACGTATGGATAAGTGAATAAAATATATGAATGAAGCCCGCCGCTTGAGAAGGGCTGTGACGCATGAGCAGCAAGATGTACTCTTTACCCTAAATGGCACTACTGAAACAAGAGACGTTAAAATTCAGCTTAAAATTGCTAACTTTCTTTGCGGACTTGCCTATTATATGTAACATAAGCAACAAGAACAACAACAAATGAAAGCTGAATCATTTGAATGAATTTTAAACACATTATGAAACAATATTTAGAACAAATTAGCGATCCCAGCTTTATTGTTAAATGCTGAATATGTTAATTTATTCTATTCCAATTTATATTACTGATAACCAACCAGAAGAAAAATTTTAACTCATTAAGAATTTCTGAGAAAAAGTCCATTATATTACATTTGTGTTGTTATTTGTTTGTTTGGTAGTGTGAGAGAATGTTAATTTGTTCACTGTAGGATGCCGAAACTTCAGACAGTTAGAGCATTTTTCATTTCTTAAATTAATTTGAAAAGCTTTCGCAGTGTCCAAACAGTTGATACTAATATATATATTCAATGGATAAACATTTTATTTATTCATCAAAAAATAAAAATCTACATCCAGTGGAAAATTCTCATTTTTTTTATTTTATAAATGTTGGTAGAAATCTCAGCAACTAAAAGAGAATAAAGAATTTACTGGTATATCTATTGCTTGTATTTCATTTGTATATGCACATTAATTTTTTTGTCTGAGGTGCAGTTTATTAATAAAATAAATCTTCCTCTTATTTCCATTAACAATTCTCCGCCTATTTATACTTTATTTTCCTTTTAACTAAAATGCAAATTTACAGAAATTTCTTTACATTCATTTGTACAAAATATATATAATTTTGAACTATTATATGATCTCAAGAGGTTAGATTATGCTATGATATTATACCATATACTTCCCACGTTTTTAGGTGATGAGAGCTTAGGGTTTTGAACAAACAATTTGTTTAATAAAAATTCTTTGTTTGGCTGTTTCGTTCTTTTTTTAGTAATCAAAAACAAAAAAACACAGAATTTTTAAAATTTTTGGTAAAAGTATTTTTTAAGTTATCGGTTGGCATATTGATTAAAATGATCAAAATTGTAGGAAAGGAAATGTGAATTAATACATTGTTGTTTCAAAATGCTACTTATGAACAGAAAAAATAACACTACAGAATACCACGTATATTACACATTTATTCAAAATGTTATGGTAACGTTCATGTTAATCTTTATCCTACATTGAGAAACGAAGAAATAGCGAAATTATCTTGGAACAAGCCAGTCAAATTAAATAAATATTGCACAATTATTACAATTTAGAAAATTTAATTTGTGAATATTAACATTGAACTGAAACATTTTGATTTGGGGGAAGTTCTCTCAATTTTCATCCTTTCATGGTCAGGAAATCTACAGATATAGAAATGTAACATGCGTAATTTACTGTACGATACCCCAACCTACCAGAAACAATGAAGGAAATTTAATCTGACAGTCTAAGTGCAACCAACATCTAACAAGAAATAACAAACTGCACTAGATGATATTGGAACTTTACAAACAATAAAGAACCTTCTAGGAGGGGAGGAATGTTAAATTTTAAATTAATTATTAAGTTGTGAAGCATTGAAAACATTGATATATAACCTTATGCTTGACATAGAAATTGTTTATATTACTGCCAGATGGCAATAGTCAAATCTAAAGAAACCATCGTATACGAATTTTTGACTGCCTTGTTGACTATTGCAATAGCTGCATTAAATTCAATGCTCTGCCTAGTTAATTAATGGAGATATAAATTATTATTAGAAATTTTCTGGAGGTGTGTTTTTTGTTTGTTACATCACCCAAAAAATCAATTTGATCAAGAGAAAAAAATATTAAACACATCAAGAAACAGGCTTCATATAAGAAAACAAATTAACGCAAAAATAGATTTAACCACTCATTTGGTCTTAGTGTTAAGACTCTCAAATGATTTATTTAATTATGTCAATTTCATTTTTGTACAGTTCTTTTTAATTTTAATATTATTTTCTAATTCAATTTGATACACGATAGATTTCAAATAATGTTTTTAATATTTA
>JAPMOQ010003794.1:0-10019 GCA_026543055.1 Argiope trifasciata
AAAAAAAAATATTTTAATTAAATAAAGGTTAAGACCTTGAAATTTTTTAGATGGGACGTAATCCTATTTTTAAATAAGAAATTCGGATGTTCCAGTATTACTTAGTACCTGAAGTAGAATTACTTTAGAACTGAGAGAGTTAAATCATAATATCAAAATTCCCAATCAGTCAAATTGACACCAAAAGCTGCTAATAATAAATTATAAGATACTAAATTCAAAGCGATAAAATTTAAATCATTAAATTATTTTCATTGAATTATTTTTTATTTTAACAATTTAGCGTTTATTAGAACATTTTATTGCGATACTAATAATTATGTAGATTATTTTAAAAGAAAAAAAAACATTTTTTTAAATAATCCTGTATATTTTTTTGCTGAACTAATCCTTTCAAGTGACTCTTCTTGAACTCTGGATCTTAAATTACTGATATATGAAGATATAATTTATGAAAAAACTATTAGGGGAAACGTATCTCTCAAAAGGTTACCCTAATAAGAATATAAAAAAGAAGAAAGTATTATTCGTGATTTTCTTAAAACTGAAAGTATTAAGCAGAAAATTAGTAAGACGTGTATAGGTTTGGTTTCAAATTCCATAATTTTGATGCAACTTAACCAGACAGATTTGAAAATTTCATTTTAAAGTCATTTCAATCATTTAATGTTCCTGCATTTTATTTAGAACTAGCTGGTACCTGGCGCGTTGTTGCCGTCAAAAAATATTAAGTGCGATCAACCAATAATTTGAAAATGTTTTAATATGTCGAAATAGGATGAACGGCACGACAGTATATAAAATGCAAACAAAGAAATATTCCTTTTTTATAGATTAGATTTGTGTATTCTTTTAGAATTGTAACACTTGGTGTACTTTTAGAATGGCAATGCAAGAAACTATTTATTGTATATCGTGATTCGTTTAATATTCCTTCAGAATTCTCAACTTTAATTTTAGAAAATGCGATTAAAATAGCCTTTTTTAAAATTGATTATAAACATTGAAAATATATCTATACCATAAAATCGTTAATATAGTTAAAAACATAATTTTTGAAAATTAAGTAGTAGCAAAATTATTTGTGCTACAATAATTTTGGAAACTACTGCGAATAACGCTAAAAGTTCTTAAAATTTAAAACCCCTAGAGTTGGTTTCACCAAAACTTTCTCGCATAATCTGTAATAAAGCTGTTTCCTCTGAGAATGACGCATGACATTTGCTTACTATAGCTACAAAATATTAACCTTTAACTTGGAGTTAGTATTTCTACCTAATCTATTATCTAATTGTCGTGTTATTTGGAGATTAATCCTCGGGAAATAGATGAGGTTGCGATTCGATTTTTTTTAAAATTTCGGCTAATTATACTATCCTTATAACCATCCCTTTGGTGTAAACAGTAAGCTGACCAAGTTCCCTCATGAATCATTTAGGAAGGCATAATACACATACAGGCAAACATTCATTTTTATTTATATAGATTATTGGATTGAAAAGTCGCTTTTAACTGAGCTGCATCATAACTCTAACTATAATTCTATTACTGTGTTCAACAGCATTATTACAATACATCTTTACAATAGCAGAATCTGCCAATGGGTCAACCCAAAAATAAGGATGAAAGCCTTTTGTATGGTGGTTGGTTCAGGCCACTCTGTTTGATATAAAATGAGGTTGGGGTTGGTTACCTCCCGTCTATGAAAGAGGTACTTCAAAACGGACGGAATGTATCGTAGCCAGTAATGGCCCTTAGGAGTCATAGTTCACTCCAGTGTTGCTACTAGGAAGGTTCGGTCATTCACTTTTACTTCCGCTTTGTCAGGGTTAAACAAAATAGTAGTATTTTTTCGATGTCAGGCATTCAGAATATAGAATGACGTCGCGGAAATATCGCACAATAACTTTAGCAAAATATATTTGTTATGAAAATTTGTGTAACGTCAGTAGAAATAATATCCCATTGTCAAGAATTAATTGTAACACTTACTATTCATATCAATAGAGATAATGAGCCACGTTCTTCCGAATTAAGAAAATTAAAACTATTTTCAATAACAAGAAGAGTGATTGTGTATTATCCCTAATCTCTTTCAAAATTATTTATTAGTGGAATTTGCAAAGTTATTTGCTGTTTTGGATTATCATTTCCTTTATTTAGCATTTGGAAAAGTGTATCATTTTCTCAGGACATTTTGAGAATATCAGATACCATATTTTGAGATAAAAATGCTACTTTCTAATATGATTTCTAAGAAGAACCATATGCCTTGGAAGACAAGGAGTATTTTTCATTACACTTAGAGCCACTAATACGGCTATATCTGTAACCATTCTTGATTTACAGCTTGATGTATTTTGATAACATTCAAATTTTAAGGAATTGTTGTTTATTTTTCTGTTTATTCAAAAAATCATATATACATAATCACAAGAACTCAATATAGAAAGTACATTTGTAAAACAATTTAACACAATAAAAGCGCAAAAACTTACCCTTTGTAAATATAACTCTTTTATTGATTAAGGTAAAAGCAAGTCATCAAAGCATGAAACTTACCTGAAAATAAAGAAGGAACACGTTAAGAAAATATATAAATAGAAATATTAAATAAAATATCCTCTGAATGAAATAACTTTTAATATTTCAATGATGAGAAATTTGAAATCAAATTAAAGTTAAATTTAATCAATAAAAAGTTTTAAGCTGAAATAGAATTATTCATTTAAAGCTACTATGAGATTAAAAGTGAACAAAGATAAAATATAAAGTTAATTACTTAGTTTTAAAGAGAAATATTTTTGTGATTTTGTGAATCATATTATAATTTAAATTCACATTTTTAAAAAATCTGATATTTAATAATTTCTTATTACATTTACTCTCGAAATCTAAAAGCAGATACTAAAAATAGGTAATTTTTGCAAAGCCCATGTTTTGTTTGCAATTTGAAATAATTTGAGAAATTTTAATGAATATTTATAAAATGTAATTCATTCATTGAAAGTCCAACAATGCATCAAATCTTTAATTCTTTTGCAATTCATTTTATCATATGCACTCAGACAGGTAAGAAGGTGCTTTTCCGCCATACGGGTGCAACGAAAAAGTAAACAGATAATCCTTAGTCGGGAAAAGTGAAAAAAATGCAAAATTACTTCAAGTCTAACGTTCAAATTCGTCAAATTCAGGTTATTCTCTTGGCGACTTTGTTCCTGTTTGGCTCATCTTGGCGAAATCTTGCTAACGTATAATTGAAAAGTATCACCAAAAATTTTGTTTTAATTGAATGCGAAAAATGCAAACTTTTTTTAAGATGATCAGAAAATAGAACTATTATATTGTTTAACTTTTAATGGTTTTAATTTTATTTCATTTGGAATATATTGACAAGTTAGAAATTCAGAAGCATGAAATAAAATAAGAGAAGAGAATCTTCTATTCAACAAAGGGATTTTGAGGATTCATGTTATTACAGACAGAAAATTGCCTAAATTCCCATATAAAGACAAGACACCACTTTGAAATTCTTCAGAAGAAACTGCTTGCATGTGTATTATAAGTGGAAGTAAGCATCCTGCAACTACTTACATTGTAATTTTCCAATAACAATGAGGCCCTCTTTTACTTAACTGCTTCATGCACTTCATATGAAAACATCTCCGATTTCATTTTTATGAATTAACCCTTAACAGGGGACGTGTGGTCTGTAAGACCGTTAGTGATGGACATTCAGTCAACTCAATTCTCATTTTTGCTCATTTGAATGGACTGACGTAGTAACTTCCTGTTTTGTGACCTTTAATACTCTTACAGTTTTTCAATTGATTTTCTCGGATAATTCAGTTTCTTTTCTTTCGGCGTGACCGCCGCTTCCTTATTTGTGTGACAGTGATAAACAAGGCTTAGCAGATAGCGCTAAAACGTGGGACCGGAAATATCTCCAATTTACTGATCCTATTATGAAGCAGTACTCCATACACTTTTAAATGGAGTAGAAAGGGATTTTAGTTATAAGGGTAATTGTGCAGAAGAGTTTTTAGATAAAAGTTCGCATTCCACTAATTCTGATTTGCATGTTCAAATATAATTCATTGTTCTAGTAATGTACTTTGAAAAATTTATAAAATATATTTATATATCAAGATATATAATATATATATATACAGAAATTATAGGTTGATTTTTATACTAGTTCTTAACCTGTATGTTTAAATTGCCATAGAAAATCGGGCTACGGAAGTCACACAAGTCGATAAAAAAAGAGTTGATTGTATTCATTGTCATTTATTTTTCATATAATTATTAAATTTTACATTATATTGTTTTCTATATATCTTCATACACTGGAAAATTAAATATGATTAAAAAAATATAAAGTAGCAGGTTTTTTCAAGAGTATTATATGTTTAAACGTAATTTGAGTATTAAATGCATGTTCCGACGCATTTACTTTTTTAATGATAATGTAGTTTGAATGATTTTTAAAATTTATCTATATATCAAGAAAAATGTCTGAAAAAATACTGGTATATTTTTATATCGATAAATTCATTGGAAAATTCAATTTGATTGTAAATGAAATGTCTCGTAGATTTACTTCCCAAGTTAAGAGTTAACTGTTCACATTCATGTATTTATCTTTTCTCTATAAAGTAAATAAATATTTTTTTAACCATTTTAATTTATTTTATACTATTTATTAGTAAGAATTTGAAATCAAAGTGTTGTTATTTTGAAATTTTTTCTTCCTTCCATTTTGTCCCTTCAAAAGTAGAAGTTATCTTAACTTTCACTTCATTCAAAAACCAATTTAATGTACACCTATAAAAAGTGTTTTAAATTGATTATCTACATAATTTTACTGCAAAATTCAAAAAGGAAAATTATGACCAATGTTTTATTTTACTGTCATATTTATTTTCATACTTTGAGTCCACTTAAAAGTATTTTTCCGAAATATATAGTTTCAATAAATTTGAAGATTTACTGATTAGAAAAGAAGATCAAGGGGATAACTCATAAATTTTCACATCCGATTCATACACTTTGGCCTTCCTTAACCTTCCAGCGTGCGCGCGTATGTGAGAGATACACTAGAGATGAATTTTTTTTATACCATCAGATCTGGTGGCATTGGGAACGCCTGTCTTTGGCTATTTGTCCCCCTCCCTTCGACATACTTTCAGTTGTCGTCATAAGTTTGTGGTGCAAATAGGTCTCTGCCAAACAGATATCTGTAATTCAGAGATCCGCGCGACCGTTCATGTAAGTTATGTCACATCTGATTTTGTATGATTTTACAAACAATTCCTTATTGCTTTAAACTAGCGACAGCTGGCAAATGCACTTACGAAGGAAAATGTTGAAAAAAAAGCACCCACATCTCTAAAAGGTGAGCTAAAATTAGAGGTGCTAAAGAGAAAAGTCGAACTAGGTATAGAAGAAATGGAAAATGTGGCATCAGTAAATAAACCTTGCCAAAAAGAAAAGCGGACTAGAATCATGAGGTTCAGTTGAGAGATTTGAAAGAAATTTATATATTTGGAGCACACTAAACACATTAGCTTAAATTGCAACGTTGCAATGAAATAACAATGAAACTATTTTATTCCTTTTTATATCTAACTTTCAATTACTTTTTTTCTTTTCATACATAAATTCTGTATTTTTGCACTTCTATATTTTATATGCAAATTGTTGTATCAAAATTTCATTTTATCGACAATTTCATTTATATTATTTTAAAATCAATTCAGTTAACCTGTGGTCATTTTATATTGTTATTGCAATCTATGTTTATATTGTTTCTGCTTCTTTTTAAGAAAAAATGTTTAAAGTGATTGTAGTTATTATTCCTAAGCTATTTACAATATAATTTTAATAGTTACGCTTTTGAAAATTTACAATTTACTATAGCGAATGTGGGAAATACACGTGACCTTTCATGTTGGTATGACGGCCACGCCCGGTGAAAGGTTAATAATCATTTGGGTGATTACACTGATAATAACAATATAGTGTCCGTATCTAGGTTATCTAGTATAATATGTTCATGGGGAAGAAATTAAAACACGTTACTTCGCACCAAAAGATATGAATGGCATAATTTCCCCAATAGTTCTTGTCATAAGAGATTCTGATAGAGATTTCTTATCCTAACAGACACGTGTCGAATTACGATAGGAAATTTTAGAAATCCCTGGAATAACGCCCAGTAGTTCGTGATTTTTATGTCTTCACTCGAAGTATTAGAAATTACAGTAGTTAATTTTTAGAGCACCTGTTAGAAATAATGAAATAAAAATAGTGAGATTTGTATCCGAAAGTAAGAGAAATGAACTAAAATGGGATATAATTGAGTTTTGTAATGAAGTAAAAAGGGTTACTTTAAAATAAAAATTAGGAAATAAGTTATGATTAAAATTGAACTAAAAGATATCATTGTGCAGGCAACAATATCTTTCAATATAAATATGTAAATAATTTTGTAGGTGCGAGATCGTAAAAGATAATTTTGTGAAATTTTAGCCTCTATTTATTTCAACATGGAAAAAACCCGTACGACACACGTCAGTCTATATCACTATATTTGAGCAAATGTGACTGCAATTTTTCCTTTCGGTGATTTAATATATGATAGACAATGTCATGATGATTTCCTTGTCGATTCTCTGTTTAGAAAAGGGAATTTTAGGTATCTTTGAAAAGTAAGTGTGGATGCTACATATTTTTATCCCTTTTGTTCCTGGTATGATAACTATTCAAGAAATTAGTAGTTCTAGTAAATGTGTGTTAGAATTCAATAAAAGAGTGGAAATTGGATAAAGAAATGAGACATTTTAGAATAAAGTTAACACTTGGCATGCGAGGATCGTATTTTTACGTCTTTTGCAGTCTATCATTGGAGCACGGGTCACGTAAAATTGCGTACTTAGTAGAAATAAAGCTCGTTGCACGCGTAAGTTGTCGGCAAAGTATACCCGCATGCCAAGTATTAACATGAACTAAATTAAGACAAAAATTAGGAAATTAATTATGATTTAAATTATATTATGTACAGTATATATATACACAGTACAGTATAAAGATATCTTTATATACAGTATATATATGTGTTGAATTAGAAACAAAATTTTGCTTTTAAATAAAAAGTTAAAAAGTTTTATGGAATGTTTCATGTGATGAATTATAATGCTACGATCTAAACTTTTAGGTAGAAAAAATAAAGAAAACACTTGACTTCCAAAAGTATATTATAAATCATATTCCAAATATATCGATGTTGTCTCAAACATTTTAATACGATTTAAATATATTTATGAAATAAATCGACTGACGCACAAAATGTTTGAAACACAAATTTTAATAGCAAACGCATGTAAAAAGTATAAGGCTATCGATAAGATATCATAAATCATATTACAAATATATTGCTGACTCTTTCAGAGAATTACAACCACAATGCTTTTCTTTAAATCCAATTTAAAACAGACGTCTTTACGACCGCCGGTTCCGATAAAAGCAGTGTCTCATTCATAAAAGTAGTACATTTATATGTTAGTCGAACTCTGTTCAGCGTGAACAAGCCAGCAGACATAGGAACACAAGTCACTATTTTTAAACCAGAGACGTTTACGGCCAAATATGATTTATTTTTATCGTAAGTTGCTGAAATATGAGATATGAGACTTTTCCGCGCTGCCTACAGGGATGTAATATAACTGATGTTCCGAAATAGCTTTAAACGATACAAACCAGTTATGGTTACTAGCAATTGATAAATAAAAAAACGTCTTCTCTGAAGATTATAAAGGATTAAAAGTATATTTTAAAGGATTATATAACTGAAAACATAATATGTGGCTGGGGAGTATTTTGTTACATTCGAAATAAAAATTTTCTTAAAATTCCACAATTTTATTTATCGAGATGCATAAATAGTTTTTTTTGTTAAGGTACTTTACAAGCCCGCTGAGAGAAAATTGTCAGTATTTTAAGCCTAAATTAGCATATCTTGTTTTTTCAGTAGCGCCAAATAGGGCCAAGAAAACGACTTAGCTATTTCGTGCTTCACATTCGCTTGCACAACCTCTTTTAACATGGGGCACGTTCCCACTACTCACAGATAGAAAACAGATTAAGAACCAGGACCAAACCGGGACTCGAATGCGGGGCGCATAGATCATGGAGAATATGATCTACCCTTATGTCATAAATAGTAAAGACAACATTGGAATTATAGCCGTGGTTGGTGACCATTCTATTTGCCAGGAATAAAAGTTGTATTAAATTTCAATTCTTTTATACATAAATGCCGTATTATGATTTCTTAAATATAACTACACACGTTCTATTTATAATATACCCGAACGAGATTCTTATTAATATTCAGAGATATAACAGACATTAAAAACTCAATTGAAGAACAATATATCTTCTCATAATACTTTAAATCTTTTAGAGGGAATAGTTCCTCCAAGATTTTCACCAATAAAATAAAATCAAAATTAAATATTTGATGAAATATTTAATTCTGATGATATATATGAAAGCGGATTGAATCGCATAGCGTCATAAAAAATATTGCAGAAAAACATGAAATAAAGTATATTTTTAAAAAAATATATCAAAACACACACACACACACACATAAACAATTTTACGGGAATCAATAAAAATATTTTTTGAATATTAAAGTACATTAAAGATATTTTTGCCAATAATTGCTTCGGAAGTTACTAAAAAATAGAAAAAATGACTTAATATTTGATTAATTACAATTTCAATAAATGACTTTTATGAGCACATCTCTGCCTTCTAAATTAAATTTATGTCATATTTAGTGACTTCATGTTAAATAATTTACCAGAAAAATTATGGCAGAAGACACAATTCTTCCTCATTATTTATAGATAGTTTAGTTTATTAAAGACTAGCTATATTAAAGTCCTGTTTTAAAGAGACACTTGGACTATTTTGGTATTGACGTCTTGAGTTTGAACCAGAATCAAACGAAGTGACAATATTTGAGCTGGTATACCATTTTTATACTTTCACGCCTTAGAAGAAGTGGAACATTTCATCTCGATGGATTTAACGTGCTCTATACAGGTGTTCTTGGGTGGAATAGGGTCTCGAACCTGAAACCATATGCTCCGAATGCAATACTTTACAACCGGTCATCCGAGGCTAAGTCAGTAACTGTGGAAATGAGGATTTTGATTAAGGTTACAAGTAATTACACTTTCATGACCTAGATCAGCATACTTTTGTATTTTTCATTGTCAAAACATTTAGCTCTTTTTTTGTATTGTTATTGAAATTTCTAAACAGAAAGTCATAGTTAAAAATTTGTTTTCCAAAATTAGTTACACATTTGCATACATTATTTTATATTTTTTAAATTAAAAAAAAAAGAAAACGTTTGTAATTTTTAAAATTGTGGTTGAAGTTAAAATGATCGAAAGTAGGAACTTGTAGCTTCAAGTCAGTAAAAAATTTCTTCTTATTTCTTATTCTATGTATTTAAACTCCCCAAATAAGTGTTCAAATTTAAAAATTTCCAGCACTGATATTTATATTTTTGTATGAAATTTGTCAAATAATTCTTTTAAAAAATGACAAATATTAACAAAAATAACAAAATTGACTGTTTGGTTTTCTTAATTTTCCAGAATAACTTTTAGTCAGTAAGTAATTTCTTCTTTTCTCTTCTTATTCTAGAATTTTATATACTATAAATGAACATAATAAGTCAAAAAAATTTCTAACGCTGGCGTTGGCTTCTGTTTTGCCAAATATTTATCAGATAATTCTGTTAATATTTGACAAATACGCATTTATCATATAGAATAGCTTTTCAAAATTAATTTTGTCTTAACTGTTTTATTTCCCAAATCTTCTAAAATAGCCTTTAGTTAGAAAGAAATAGATTCATTTCATTTCTTGTTCTATTAATTTTATCTCCCTAAATACCATAAATTAACATAAAAAGTCAACACATTTTTAAAGCT
>JAPMOQ010003795.1:0-20302 GCA_026543055.1 Argiope trifasciata
AATAAGAACATTAAATTAAACGAGTTTGGATGATGCATTTTTATATTGACAATTTCGTTTGCTCAGCTTTTACTATGTAGTAAAAGTGAATACTTTATAGTAGGCTGGCGTTTTAGATGAATTCTAGAATTACAAGAATCCGAAAACAATTAGGTCTCACTACATGGTCAATCTGGGCAGCAAAAACTTAATTTCAATCGGGAAAAAATGCATTTAAGGAGATAGTTTGCTATTTGATTATATGATTGGCATCTTAATGAAAATTATATTCTCTATTCGAATTATGTTTATAAAGAAACGCGAACTGGGTCAAAAATCCTACTGCTGTTTTTAATTCCCCTAGTTTAAGTAAAAGTGAATTAAGAGAAATTTTATTCTGAACCTTAAGAGAAATTTTATTCATTGCGATTATATCGATTTAATGACCCCGCCTGTATTTGGTACGAACAAATCAAAGTTCTAGTATCGAAAAAGATTGTCAAATGCGGAAAGTTAACTTTGCGGCTAGAAACCCCTATTTTGTTTTCTCATGAAGAAATCGGGGTATCTTAGCAATATGAAACTCTAAATTTAAAAAAGTTACAACTTCATGTGTTTCCAAAACATTAGTACGAGGAAACAAAATTTATCACTTCGTATTTTAGCTAGATGGATGATTTGCACATTCTTTCATAACTTTCATTTTATTAGGTTAAGAAGTATTATACATGAAGGTTTACGGCATTTGTTTTCAGGCCTTTTGAAATTTCACACTTAAAATACCGAGATTAAAGTCCTAAAAAGTCACTAGCAAAACCCAAGAAATTTAAGCACTTTAATGACATGATTTGAATAGTGATTTACAAAATGATATTAGTTCAGATACCTTAAATTAAATCGCTTAAAAATTTTTAAGTCACGATCATAATATAAATTGTGTTTTACAAAAATCACTGTACTCCCTAAAATTTCAGATCCTAGACGATTTAAATTCAATGGTGATCAGGCATCGAATTTAAAAGAGCCTTGAGGATCGGAAGGGATTGTCAGATAACTGGCTAGCACAGCTACTGACAATCTTTCTTCTCAAGCCTTCTTAACCGATAACTTCTCTTATACCGGAAATCAGAATACTGTCAAAATATTCACGTGCTAAATAGCCAAATAAAATTACATTTGATAGATTTTTACGCCGTGCAATGGTCAATCAATTCTTGAATTCCATTATTTTACTCTATGCACACAAAGTAGAAGCTACATTCGTCTTGCAAAGACTGTCTCTTCAAATGAAAAAGAAATGCTAACTTAATGCTTATGACTAAATTTTCGTAGAGCTTTTAACTTTTGCACGTCTCAATATCGGCTCGGACACTCAAAATTGAAAGCAACAAAAAAGAAAGGGCAATATTTTATTAAAAAAATTTCGGTGTAAAAACCCTTAATTACTTATATTAGGCGCATAGGGAACTTCATGTTCTAAACTAATGCCGAGTGCCATCGAACTAAAACTTCGAAATAAACAGCATGTTTATTAAATAGGGTTAGACAGATGAAACCCGTTACAAATTTGGTAGAATATTCTGACTATGCTCTAGAACAGCGAAATATGTTAACATCAAAATGTAGGCATTTCAATTTTGTTTTTAAATTTTTGGAAAAGTTAAAAAGTTATACCAATAGCAATTTCAGTTTTTGCAAGTTAAAAAAATACAACTTAATCGAATGACTAAACCAAACGAGTTCTGAATCGTTTTCCAAAACATATCGACCGCGGTGTTGGCCAGACACCACGATCAAATTGCTTTGGGAATTTGAAGTTTGAAGGAGTACATCTGCTTGCCGGCGAAGCAAATGCCTACCTTCAGCTATAGTATATTAAAGTTACAATTTTCCTATCAAGATTTTGGAGTTAAATTAAGTTTCACGCAATTAGAAATGGTGGATTTCTGGAGAAGAAATTTTAATGACAAATTCGGGATTCAAGAAAAGGTCAGATACTCGATAGTGAAATCTGAAAATTTAACTCAGAAAAACCGTTATCTTTAGAAGGAATACGTTCAAGAATGTGAGCAAGAAATACATTCGATTCCTTGCTGCAAAACCTTCCCTTACTTTGACTTATTGAATGCTCCGTATTTTGCCTCTTAACCCGTGTTTAATTTGGACGCCCGTATAAAGAATATAAATTTTACTTTTAACAGGCTAAGTCAAAAGGCTTTATTTCAGATGAAGTTTAAAAAAATTATAGAACAGTTATCAAATCCTACTAAAACCAGCATTGCATTTTTGCCTTAATTTACCAATAACTCTGAGATTGCGTATTAACACCATTTTGCGCTTACTTTATGAAGCGCAGTAACTTCTAATGCTTAAATATGCGAATGTAGGCAAATTTCAGGGTTTAAGCATGAACATTCAATTTGCGAATTAACTAAGCTTAGCTTTGCATTTTGAGAAAACTGATAATTCACACAATAAGTTAAAACTTGCGTATTTCTGAACTTGAAAGTACTCTTATTTCAAGGTTTGGGGTAATAATTGCTGTATACACGCTTTGGGAAGGAATTTAAATCAATTACACGTTTTGTAAATTTGGAGTTCTTTCTGCTTTGCGGTAATTTAGAGTTCAAAAATAGTTTTATACTTAAATTAATAGTTCAGTTTTAATCATTCAATTTAATTAAGACAAATATGCATCGTCCAATCTCGTAATGGAATTTTGCAAATTTTAATATGCATTAATAAAGTGTAATTGCAGTATTACAATTTGAAAAACGTCTTTTGGTACATACGCATTATCAGTTGCTACAATAATTTATTGCAAGATAAAGTCAATACAGCTTTTAACGTTTGATTGAATAAACAAATTAGACAATTAAAAACCTGCAAGGCATACAAAATTTCAAAATTTGAGGTTTAAACACATTTAATATAAGTTATATGGAATTACATTTGTAACGGAACTTCAGAATTCAACAAAAATATTAAAATATACTCGTAAAATATATAGATCTAAAGCCAATAAATATACGACATTTATTTACAGTGAACCCATGTGCGAACCCTCACAGCAGCTTTGAATACAAGTTAAGTTATACATTTGAGATCACGATACAAAAAAATTATATTCTTCTAAAGTAGCAATTTTTAAAAATTACTTTTCATAATAAATTATTGCTTACATATTTTGAAAAACTATAAATACTTCAAATGAAATGGACTACTCTAATTTTCTTCAAAAATAGAGCGACACCAAAGATTAAGATCGGTTTAAAAATGGATCCTTACGGTTCTTAGAATTCAAGCTATTGATTCATGTTCGATTCCAAGATGGTTAAAAATTAAAATCCGACTTCCTTAAAGTTTCAATTTAAAAACAGTATTCAGAATTTAATAAATAATCTATTTCAAGAAATTTCGTTGGAAATTTGTAAAGCAAGTAATACAGAAGAAACTGGCATAGAGATTGCTTTCACTTACAATTTGGTACAGCAATTTTATTTCAATTAAATGATTTGGAATAATGAACTGTAATGATACGAATGTATGTTGGTTTGCGATAATCGTAAAACTGAAATCCTGTATGCAGTATAAAGGTAAATTTAAAAGAATAACCATTTCTATTCGAATTTTGTTATTAAATCCTTAAGGACAAAACTGGAAATACTAGCACCTCAACAGAAGGAAAAAAATTTCGCGTCGAAAGACTTTCTAAAGCCATTATTAAATTAATTAAAGTGGAAATCAAGATTTTAACATGACATTCCTTGGTTAACACTAGAATTCCGTTTCTGAAGCATTGAAATGTTTTAAAATTTCATAGTTTTTCATTCAAGAGGTTTCTAATCTCCATAAGTAGGCCCCAAATTAACAATTCTTTAAGGAAAATATAAAGTCTGGCACAAAAATATTTTATTCACATTAAACATGGTGCCATTTTCCAATTGCATAAACTAGTTTATCCCGTTAAATCTGAAGGTTCGAATTCATATTTTAACAGTTTAAATTACCTTAATTTTGAAAGATCGTTTTTTTTTTCCAATAGTCACAACCAATGCTTCGAGTATAAATTACATTCAAGACATTCAAATACCGAAAATTTTCGATTTCCCAAAGAAAATTGACGTCCATTTATTAAATCTGGCCAGTCTAACTTAAAAATCGATAAACCCTCACTATTTTTTTTGTCAGTACTGCTCCCTGTTAACACATCAAGTACGTATTCCCTGAGGACCGCGACTTTCCGTTTAGACTGCCGGTCCCTAACAGCCAAAACCCAAAAGTCGCAGGGAATTATTTGATGTGGTAAGTTGTCCTACCCTTCCCAGATTTTATTTCACCCTCTTGAATACACCCTTATGTACCCGAAAGAGCTAATGAAGTTTAATTTATACTTTAAGCATTGGCATTTGCAATTATTGCTTACGATTCAAAATTTAGAATAACCAAATGCAAATGACTGTAAATTTTCAGTTATAAATTCTGTACGTCCAAGCACTCTAAGAATGCCAAACGACAGTAAATGAAGAAAATTTTGTTTGAAATTCGAGTCGACTTGAATAATCGACAATCTGAAATTTATGACAGTTTTAATCCTTCAGAGGAAAGGTATATAAACCTCGGGAAGACTTTTGTCCTTAGCCAATTATTTAAACTGTTATACTAACCAATTACTGTTAATACACAAGTTTGATTTTTTTTATACCGATGATTTAAGGAGACTCGGGAATTTGTTAAGTACTTTCCTGCTAATGCGACAAGTTACCATTATAGGCTTCCTTTTTGTAACTGCATAGGTCATGACCCACCAGAAGTAAAATTGAAGATCAGACACATGTCTACTGTTTGTAATGGGTTGGCTTTATGCCTCTTTTCGTAGTTCAAGAAACTGGTTTTTATAGAAGTACAATATTCATTTTTAGCTACGCCACAATTTAGTTTTATCTAAAATGGCAATTAAAAAAGCCAACATCGGCACCTACAGTACTGTCAACTTTATGAATTTTTATCATTCTAGGGTTCTAATACAAAAGTGCATACGTTATGAGCATCGATTTGAAGTTTGGTGGAAATTCGGCCACTTGAAATCGAACATGTACAGTAAGCATACAATTTCCATTAGGTAGAGACATTTTGAATAGTTTAGTCCGTTTCATTTGGAGATTATTACAGTTAAAAATAGAAAATTAAAGTTTTAAAATTTAGATTTACAATTAAATGTAGTTCCTTTTATAATATATCGGTTCAAAGTTCATTTCGGCAATTAAAATAATCATTTTTATTCCATATATCAAATTGATAGTGATAAATGTAGGTAGTACATTACCAATTAAGAATCAGTCAACATGAAGTTGATATACAATTAAGTTTTTATGCTTGGATAAAAAAATCTGTCACTTAGTTTAGATAGTAAGCGTCCTCTTGTGGAAGTATATAAAACTTGATACATCAGCATAAAGGACTAGTTCAAATTCAATGAACTAAGTTGTTCTGGATTCCTGAAAATGGCATCTCACTAGATTTAAAGGAGTAATTTTTGAAAATTTGAATTTATTTAACATAATTGAAACTGCAGCTTAATTTTATGGTTTAAATAAAGTAAAAATGATCAATTTAAAGAGACGATTCTCGAGATGAAATAACGGGAAGCTTGGATTAAACCTTGACTTCTGTAAGAGGCCCTCTGACCATATATCATTCAAGTTATGCATTCACAATTACAAATTCGATATACAATAGATAGTTTGAGTAAATTACATTTGATAAACTCAACTGATTGAAAAACGTACGACTCAAATAACCAAGCAGATCACTACGGACATGTAGACCTATGTTACCAATAACGGATGATCTAGTTGATTTATACAATTTTAAAAGTTCAGTCAATTTTTAATATTCAATTTTCTTTGTTTGTAACAGATTTGCGTTTTTATTTGGCGAGACTTAAAAATCCTTTTGCAAATTCGCCTCGGATCGTGTCAGTTACCGACGAATTACGCATTAATTTGAATAACCATTGGATGCAAAGTCTTTCGACAATAATTAAAACGCGGATCGGTAAGAAGGCTATGTCAATCTAAACGTTAACGCCTGAGAAAAAAGGTCAAAAGTGGTGTAGCAATTCAACATCTGACCTTTTAAGATAGTATGTCTTTTTTTGAGAATTGTTCTTTTTACAACAATCGCCATTACCTTCAGTTCCACTAATATCAAATCTAGAACCACATTTATCTAGCGTCGATATAACACGTTTAAGCACGCATTAGCTGCCACTAAAATCATGAATTTTCAAATTCCATCTATCGGATTAAGTTTTAAATTAAGGAATTAAACTCATTGGCCAAAACCGGACAAGTTTCATGATCTAGATAACAACAAAGAATAAATTATCAAAAATATCTTGAGGCCAATTTGTGAATATTTCAGGTTTCTCCCATCCTCCCACCAGTATATCAATGACGTTTCTTTAAAATTCTATGTGGGTAGATCTTGCGTGAGGTAGCTGATAAACAGTTCCAAGATTCTCCATACATTACTAGCATCCCATGAGTGATGCCCGATTAAATTCGTCATGGCAATTTGAGAATGTAATTCATTGGAAAATCAAATTAAAAGAACCAAATTTGCTTAATTTCCCTTAAAATTATATTAAATAAACCGAATTTATGCTTAATTTTCAGAAAGTAGTAAATTGCTTTAACCATACGAGTCAAAATGTGGCACAAGTCAATCATCTTTAATGCATTGAAAAGAAGTTGCTCACCTTTGGGAAGCAAAGAGACGCTTGAGATTTCAGTACAGGCCTTCAACTGATCTTTTAATCTTCATTGATAGATTGCGTCGATAATTCAAAATCGATTTGAAATCGCATTTCAAGGGTTCTTATTTTGATCTCGTCCAAATATCCTTCATGCAAGTTACTGGAAACATCTGAAAAAAATGCAATTTAGAAAGGAAACGTTTTCGTTGTCTAAGACACAAATGCAATATTAATGTGAAAGTTAACTTTCATACAATGAAATTATTTAACTCTTCATTTTACTAAAATTTTTACAGAAGCTGTAGAATTCAAAACTGCGCAACTGTCTGATAATCATTTAATAATTAAAGTTTAAAAATGTCAAAAACTATTAACTTGCACTAAAGCGATTACAAAACTTTTCGGTAATTGAGTAAATATCGGCATTAATATCTTATTTGAAGACTTTCAAGAACAGATCCTTTATGGGATCTAACATCTAATTCAATAAAGCTAAAGACATTTCTATTAAAAGAAACATTGGGTTAGAGATTTGCACCAAGATAATTTTTCACAAAGAAACATCTTCACATTCTAAACTCTGAAATTTTTTATTTGACAATGTATAGTACTAATAAAAAATTAAAGTTTTGGAACTATATCATTTTAGCAGTGGCAAGTCAAAATCGTCAAGTTAAACTCGTTAATCTTTTTACCATAATTATACAGACGAGAAGAAAAGCAAAATATTCACCAAATTAATAGTTCATAATATACAGTTTAAAATCTACTTTTAAACTTAACTACGTACATCATTATTCACCAATTATACGAGTTCATTTTCTTTTTGTTTTATGTTCGAAGAATATGTTTGAATTTTAAGTACTTATTCGCGGTTTTACTTGGCATATTAATATCCAGTATACATATAATTGGCATATCAATCTTTCAATTAAACTCGTCTCTAAAAATTTCATTTTTGAATTAAATTGTCACACCAAAACTTACTACAATAGCATTGTTTATTGTCTTAAAATGCATTTAATTCGGTTTTCCATGATTAACAGTTAAAAGTTTCTCAATGTTTTAATATTCCAAACATTTGGATTGTTTTGTTTATTGCATGCAAATAGATAGAAATGAATAATACACAACTACATAAAAATGTCGGTTCTAAGAAGCAGCCGTTTATAGGGAAAGTTTTTATATCTTAATTTGAAAGCGTTTAATGGGGTAACACTTTATTATAAAGCTATATATAATGATTTTCTATAGTTTTTTAATATGAAAATCTGCAGCCATTAAAGGGCAAGTGTTTCGGATAATGCTATTGAATTTAAAAGTGCACTTGTCACTGATGCCCAGATAAAAATAACAAGCATATTCACATTTCTATTACAACGATTTTAGAAGGTTATAAATGACAAACAGCCAGTGCAACAGCATAATGAGCTACCAATTAGAAAACTACAAACCAATTGTTAAACTACATTTCAGATTTAAGTTGTAAATAATGTATTCTAAAACCTTCTTGAAATAAGAATAGAATATAAATGCATACCATTTCAAGTTTCCTATCGGAAAGTTTAAGGGCTTTTTTTTTTTTTTTTTTTTGCTCACGATTGTGCTTAAAATATTGAAAACGAAGAAAAGAATGCAAGCAAACAACAATAGTTGCAATTAAGTTTAACTTAAATTAGCTTCTGATTAAGTATAGTTATTTTTTTTAAATCGCAAGTTGGCGATTTTTATTCAAAGCTAAACAAAACCCATCTTATGAAATGAGATGTAAACCAAGGAAAAAATTGCTTATTTAATGAAATTTAGATAAATAGTTCTTTTGTTTAATTGTAACAAAAGTATTCCAAGCTCAACATATGATGAATACATAATATGTAAGCAAAATTACTTACAAGTATCTACAAAGTTAGTTTTTCCTATAGGGATTTTCGGTTCCAAATATCAAATAACTGGCATGTTCTGCAAGCAGCATTCACTAAAGAAAATAACTCAATATATATTTTAAGCGAAATAGCACAAGCAATCAGCTATGAACTTATTTTAAGGTATTTTGAATATCTGGCAACCAATCAAAGTGGTCTGAATCGATTATTTTTGGGCATGATGTTTTGAAGTAAATTTACATGAAATCATTTCTCATTTGTTGATCTGGACATTACAGAAGTATAGTAGTGAAGTCCAAGTTTTGCAAAGTATGATCGCTGATTACAGATCCGATTTATCTGATAATACTCACCATATTATATAACATGATCTTCCGAAGTGAATTTATATAAGATTATTTTCTATCTGCTGATATGGAGATTGCAGCGGTATAATTGTAAAGTCCTTTATTCGGAATAAGATGACCGCTCATTCCAGATCCGATTTCGCTGAATAATTCATAGCCCACGATACAACATGATATCTCGAAGGAAATATACATCACATTATTTTCTATCCGCTCGTTTGAAGATTGCAGTGGTATAGTAATATTGTCTAAGTTTTAAAATAGGAAGGTCATTGATTTCAGATCATATTTCTCGAATAATTCACAGAATCTGCAGGCTTAGTGAAAGCAAAACCTAGCAGCGTTTAGAAACTGAAAATGATTACAGGTAACACTTTATGGTTTTGCACCCTTTTATAAATATTTTCAATGTGCAAGTAATTTATTGTAAACATTTTAATATTGTAAATAACGAATTCATAATTTATTTCTAAAAGCTAAGAAGTCTTCATTTTACCGGCGTCCTGGCATAGGGGTAACGTGTCTTCCCCATGATCTGGGCGTCTCGAGTTAGAGTCCTGGTTCGGGTATGGTTGTTCTTCTGTTTTCTATCTGTGAATTGTATAAATGTTCCCCCTGTAAAAAGGGGTTGTGCAAGCGAATGTGACTCATGGAATAATAAAGTCGTACTCTCGACCCTAGTTGGCACTGCTAAACAAACAAGAGACACTCATTTCGACTTAAATCGCTTACAGCTTTCTGTTAGCGGACTTGTAAAGTGCCATAAGTAAAAGCAATAAATCTTCATTTTGAACTATAAATTGGCATATTAATTGATGAAATATACATGATAGATTTACAAATGCATTCAGATCTCGTTTTCTATCAATCTTTTAACCGTGTTCTCGTACGTTATATCGAAATCTAATTATTTAATCTTAAACATATGATTTAAAACTGAATTATTTTATAGTGTTATAATTAAATATAAAAATTTCAAGTAACCTGCAAAAATTTTTAAAGCATTTTCTTTACTTTATTTAAATCATTACTATATCAAATTCATGTAAAGGTCTCAATTTAAATTTTTAATAAAGAAGAATAAAATAGTTAATGAGTCATACTATACAAATTATCTCATGTTATCACTCAATGAACAGAAAAAAATTCAATACCAAATTATTAATAGATTTATCTTCCATTTTTTTTCAGTTATACCTATTAACTCCTAATATTGAGATAATATGCAAGAATCTGCCTCAAATTAATCAATTTTATAGCTTTAAAATTGTATTTAAAAAGTTATTTTAAAAGATAAATTTAATTTGTATATGTTGATTTTTATGTATCCTTTGTGTTTTTATATCAAATAATTAGAAATTAGTGCATATTAATTATGAATCATATATTTTTTGAAAAAAAAATTGGCTTCCATTACTTTTGTCTATTAATTTCAATCATTTTCTAACAGTAGAGGTTTAAGTATTTTATATAGCTCAATGTAAAAGTTTATTATCTCGAAGTCAGAGTATTCAGATTAAAAAGTGAATTTAAGAAAATTCACATGAATTTAATACCTATATATTTATTTAATTTTGTCTTTCAGATCATTTGAAATGTATCAAAATTTAGCAAGTAACATTTGTTTCTAGTCTTTGTGTAGACGATAGATTTTTCATTTTATGAAATTAAATTTTATCACAATTTTGCACAAATGGCTCACTTAATTAAAATATATTTTGAGTAAATATTATAGTATTACATTTCTAGTAAAAATCCAACTTTTAATTAAATTACTAAACCAATGCAAATGCTTCTTTTTAAAAAGTGTCATCATACTTCTAAATCCTTATTTAGTAGTTGGACCACTAAATTTAATTTCTAAATCCAGGAAGAATTGATTTAATATAGATTGGGATGAATATTTTAATCCAGTGAAACGCCAACGTGTTACGCAAATTTAAACCAATTATTTCTTTTGACCGGAGGAAATTTTCAACACACTCAACAAGTTCAAAGGAAAAAAAAACACCCTGATAAATTTTCCTATTTTCTCAAGATCAACAAAGTTAATTTTATGTCACATTTTTTAATTAAATACTTAAGCCGTTGTGATAATTTTTGGGCGTTTTTTTTCCTACATTCTTATGAAAAATGTGTACCATCAAAATTAGGATACTAACTTGGGAGCTCTAGCATTTTTACCAAATTTCTCTCCAAAAAAAAGGAAAAATAGGATAGGCATAGGCCGTGAGATAAGGAAAATTTATTAAAAATTACCTTGGTTCTAAAATATTTGAGAAGGAGGATTATAATTATGTATTAAACAATGAGTTTCCATAAACAGTGCACGACAATTTTGTATTATATTTTGCATTTTATCCATTTTTCAAGGATATCAAAAAGTAGGTTTTAATTGCATTTGACTAAAGAAAACTCCTTCAATAAAAAATAAGTAAATTTTCTATTTTACTTATTTTCGATTTTGTATTTGAGAAGGAATCCTTTTATACTAAAATTTTGTAGCTCATAAAATACAGAAAAATTCTTGACCATTTATTTTCATTAATAAGAGGATTTTACGAATGGAATTAATAATAAATATGCTTCAAATAAGGAAAAAATCGAATTTTCATCTTATTCTTCAAAATTATCATAACCCTAATACAATTAAATTGTTTTACTCAATCATTTTTAGAATGCAGCAAATACAGCAAAAGTGCACGTACTGTTTTTATATCTAAACGAGTCGTATTATGCCTATGTGTGGTTACTCCACCATTAGACCCAAACATTTACGAATATAGTAAAAGATGCATAATTCGGCGAAACAGTAAGGGCAAATGAATTGAACACACATTAACAGTTATCGTTATTTTTCCATTATACAGGCGCAACAAAAAATTCGACAAATAGTCACCAAATCGTTAATCAGAAAAAATTCCAAAAAATTCTCAAAAAGTACAAAATAACGTCAAATTTTACGTTTAAGCGCGTTTTAACAGCTGCTGCACTTCTTCATGGTTTGTTCACATCGATGACATTTGTTTCGTCATTCGCTTCGCTTGGCGACTTTACTCATGTTTGGCTCACATTGGCGACACCTTGCCCCCTTATAACGGAAAAGTATTCAGTTATCTTGCTATTTATTACAAATTTTGTACTGAAACAAAAATTATTATTTTAATTAAAGTCTCGTTTTGAAGCTGTACCAGGAATATTGTATGAAGGGATTCTAAGTTTTGTTAGATGGTCAGTTGGCGATTATGATGCTTAAGACCTACCCCTGTCTCAAAATTTTCATTCCATGCTTGTATATTGCACTGCAGTCTTACCCTCTTAATAAGTACAAAAGAAAAAAAAAATGTAATAAACGATAAAAATAAAAATACATTTCCACTAAATAAGAAAAAAAGTAATTTATCCTTTAGAGAGGATCTCTGAGAATTAAAAATCAAAAATAAAACTATTATTTTCTGTAAATGTGAATGTACGGGATTATTATAATTAAATCTACACATCTTACAGCTTTTTAAATCTGCACATTTAAAAAGCAGTATGAAACCTATTGGCTTTGTAATTTATATGGGTATATATAGAACCATTGAAATTTGTTTCGAGAAAGAAAAACAAAATACAAACGGTGACCGATAAATGGTGTTGTACTTATTATAAAATGCTATTAAAAGACAAAAGTTAAGAGTGCATTCTCTATCACAAGATAGATCCTAGCAGATTGTGAAACTATTTTTTATTTATCTATAGAAAAAAAGCAATGGAGAAACTGAAATCCATTTTTAATAATCTTTTAGCCTAAACACCACAGATAAACCAAGTATTAAACCATATTTTAACCGTCTTTGAATCAAAAACCTTAGAAAAAACTAAAATTATTTCAGTAAATAGTGAAATATAGATAACCAGTCGTACGAAAATTGCACACTAATGCATTAAATATTTTCACATCGATACTTAATCCATGGTTTCTCTTAGTTTAATGGTGCCTAAGAACAAAAATACTAAAGAGATGATTTGCCGTACTCCAGTCTTCCAGAAAAAATCTTCCAGTGATCAGATAAGAGAAGATGGAAAAAAAACTGGGATAGTTACAAAACGAGCCAAATTCAAAGTTTAATAGATCCCAGAAACAAGATTAATTGCTGCAGATAATCACTGCGGAACACTTTCATGTATAGAAATTAATGCTTATACCTTCCTAAACTACTATCTTGCAAAAATTATTTTCGTATTATCTTCAAATTAATAAGATTACTTTTTACATGATAATTTTTTCATTTCCTCACACTTCTTTGTATTATTTTAAAAAGTCTTAAATTTTATTTGATTTATAACTTATAATAAAGTGTCGAATTTTGTAACGAAATTCTTCATCGATTAAACATTCAGTTATGTCCTTTTGCCTATTATTCATCTATTAAAATAGATGAATAATTTCTTTAATTGAATAATAATTCCTAAGTAAGATTTTCACTTCTATTTCGTAGTATTATGCTATTTAAATTTGTAGTGGAAGCTTTTTAAGCCAGATAACAAACTCAGGACTGAGTAACTTTTGACCATGTTATTTGGCTATGACCCCTAACATTGCAAGTTCAGTCCTTGCATTCCAATAGCTACACTGGTAACCTAGGACGATAAGCAACAACAAAAACCCGCAACTTTCGCGCAGTTCTTGTGGCCTTTCTACTCAAATAAAAAATAAATAAAAACACTATAAATAATCAACCAATAAAGATGTGTAAGATCCTTTAGTATCAACAGCCATTATATCACCACTGGACATATATATAATCTCACTTCAGACTCATTGGTGGGGGAGTATTGTAGTAGAAGCTTAATTGGCCAGATAACAACTTCAAGACTGGAGGATCACTGTTGTCTTGTGGTCATGTTATCTGGCTACGAACCTAAACCCTAAAGCAATAATTTATTACAGATTGACTCAAATTGGTTCTCACTCGAACATGCAAGGACAAAATTAAAAGATGCATTTTCATTTCATGTTTAATCGCTTAAAAGTTAACAAGCTGGCTCCCACAGACGGCTTTAAAAAATATCCAGCTATATGCTTCAGGTTTCTTCAGTTGTAATTATTCAATGTTTCTCTCGAATAAAGCTTATGTGATTAAAACACTTTTTTCCCTTCAATTTTGCGGTTTTTCTAAGTTTCTTTTTTTCCAATTAATTTTTTGCGTGGGCTGTTTTAATTGGCAGGTTTTCTTCAAATATATTTTTTTGAGGCGAAGGGAAATGCAAATATCCTTTTTTTTCAGCTTAAAGCGAATAGTTATTTTCGAATATATTGAAAGTTCGCGTGCTCAATTTTAATTAATAGTAATCATCAATTAGGAGGCATTTTCTTAATTAATCGCTTTTAATGAGGAAAATGTGTCTAAAAATAAAGTCCAAACTGGGTATTAAGTTCTTCTAATGCATATTTAGTTAGTGAATATTAAGTAGCAATACTTATTTTTGAGAAAACAATATCCTTAAGTATGGGAAAAGAACAACAGAAATAATTTATTGTATAAATTTTGTTTCATCATTTACATCCTAAAGATAAATAAAAAATTATATGTATCAAAAATATTGAATGCGGTTCACGAGTTGTATAACATTTTTTTTTTCAAATGTCACATCTCACTTATACAACCATTATATATTATTTGTTTATAAAATATGCTGATTTCCTCGAAATCTTTCATTACTAGGTTCTATTAACCCCAAAATTCATAATTTGGTATCACATCAAACAATAGCATGGGAGTGAAGATTGATTATTTTCCAGCCGATAGACTATTTATCAGAAATATTAGTGTTTAATTGGGATTAATTTTTGTACATCTTGCTTATGGTTTCTTCAAAAAATTTTACAATCAAATCAAATTTTATCAAATTGCAATAGATATTGTTTAATAAGATTTCTAGTCAGCGAATTTTCATCTAGCACCAATAAAAGTGTAGTTGTGCGTATAATATATATTTTTAGTTCTAGATTCTCTGTCACGTTGGGCCGTGGTGGCATGGTGATAAGGTTTCGGTTTCAAAGCCGGAGGGCTTCAGGTTCAAGACTCGATTCCTCTAAAGAACTGCCATGTAAGCTGATCTGGTGCATGCTATATATTCCGGGGACAAACGTCCTCTAGCTGGTGTGGTTTGAGAGTTTGGGATGAGAGGTACCAACTCGAGTATCGCCCTCGGTACCACAACGATTCAAAATTAAGTAGTCTATAGTAAAATAGCCCTAGTGTTGCAATAAAGCAAGACTTTAATATAGTTAAATTAAATTAGACTATGTCTTTGTATTTGTTTCTCTCTCTTATTACTCATGCAGAATTCGTGGATTTGCTTTCTTACCGTAAAACTTTTTTTCAATAATAAATGTGTCTAAAAAGTTATGCTCTTAAATATTTCATGAGATAATGAGATAAGGAAAGATATTTTCTATTTTACTGTAAAGAAGAAATTTATATTTGATATTAAATAAAAAACAATTTTTTTAAAGTTAAAAATAAAGAAAATTGATGATTAAATTAATATTAATAACTTTAATTTTAAAATGCAAAAAATACACTGTGGAATGCAATAATCTCTAAGGTACACATAACATATTTTAAAACATGTTTGTGTAAAATTCAATTGCTATAGGATGGTCATGCATCGAGCTAACGTGCTCCCAGTTTATATCTTAATATTAGTTAAAATCTACATACTTATCATATCTGAGATACCTGATTATTTTTCAATATTATTTTCATTTAAAAAGAAGGCCTGAGTACTGGCATAGGGGTAGCGTGTCTTCCCCCTTGTTTCGGGTTAGGGCATAGTTGTTATTCTGTGTTTTATCTGTGTGTTGTATAAATGCGCATCACTGTAAAAAAGGGCCGTGCAAGCGAATGTGACGCATGGGGTAGCTAAGGTGTTCTCATTGCAGTAATTTATGCTTCAGAACAAACAAGACACTGTCACGGCTTAAATCGTTGACAGCTTTATGTCAGAGGGTTTAAAAAATTCCGTAAATAACAATAACAGCATTTAAAGAGAAAGAAAAATTGTGTATAAAATGCTAAATTTCCATTTTATCAAGCTTAATTATTGAATGTAGTATAAAAAAATATATATTACTTATTTTTTCCCCTTACTATCATTAAAAAATGCAACCTAAAATTATGTTATATTTAGAAATTCGGGATATTTATTTTCCCTAATCATATATTCAGACTAAATAGCTCGCACAACGAGAATTTACATTAGCTCTAAATGAATAATATTGTTAAGAACTGCATTTTTAAAACAATGTTATGCTTACGAAATTAATTATAAATTATTCTAGACATGAAGCTTCGAAGAGCATAATGAATATTAGGCATCTAAGAACATATAAATTATAAGGAATTTGTTTGGCATATTCTTTAAAATATTCTTCATGCAAGGTGAATTTGACCATTGATTTTATAAATTTCATATGTCGATCACTAATAGACTTAATATTGCGATTATATGGTTAATTTTTGGATCATGGTTTTATATAAACATATATGCAATATTATAAAAACATTATATTATCAAACATTATAAAAAAATTGTATGACACCTCACTAAGAAAATGGAAGAGAACCATGGCAATAAATTTGATGTTTAAGGCAGTGAATTTATAATCGTAATTTTACAACTATCTGAGAACTCGAATATTAAAATTATAGCATTAAATTAATGAAAGAGATATTCTATAATATAATATTCATTTAATTATTAAACATTAAGAAATATATTTAGAAAATTTAATTCAGTTATTGACAGAATAATTCGAAATAGGGAAATGAATTTATAAATAAAGAAATAAACAATAATTAAGCCATATAATAAGGGGACAAACGAGATAATTATTAATCACATTAATAATTTATTAATTATTCACTTATCAAGGATTGAATAACAATGATACATTAATTATATCATTATTATTATAATGAATCTTATTCAGATTATAAAGAATATTATTATAAAAAAATGCAGAATATTATTCAGATTATATTATTTAATCATTGCATTTAAAATTGCAAATTATACCCTTTAAGCATTGACATAAGTAACTCAGTTCAATGTTTAAATCTTAAAGAATAATGTATTCATATATAACGGCATTATTGAAAGATCTTATGTATGCTTCAGCTATCTTTATATCCTACTATATAGGCAGAATATTAGATTATTTATCAATTATTTTGTTCTGTTCCTATTAATTATGTCACTTTTCTTATGCGTTATTTTATTACAATTAACGGTAACAAAATGATGATATAATTAAGCATCTAAGGTATTATTACATTTTCACAGCAAATGACTTGCAAATAATGTATATATAAATTGATAAAAGAGATATAATAATCATAAGAAAAGTAATATCGGACTCATGTTTAACGGAATTATTGAAGTATCTGCGGAATGCTTCACTTATCGATATGCCCATCTGTGCCTGCAGATTGCTGAGATAATTTCTCATTATTTTATTGTATTTCCTATTTAATACACCCGTTCTGTGTGTAATGTGAATTCGTTACAAAGATTTTTTTAAGATATTTCTTATACTAATTTTAAGTTTATTAGAATGGAAATGAAAGCACAATACTTACATTTAAAACTCTAAAATATTTTATTGTCAAACTTTCAAAATTTAATGCTTCTCAAAACAAGCATCTTATCTTAAAATATTAAACAACGATTTAAGTTAATATCGTCACTAATATTTTAAACTTTTAGACTAGAAAGATTCTTCTATGTTTCAATATAAACAAAGAAAAATAACTCTAATAAAATCGACAGAGCACCTAAGGCATCGAGTTACTAAAAATATAAAATAGAGAACTGTTTCAAAAAAGATTAAAAACGATTTACTATGAAACCGCTTTTTGACATTTCCCGCAGAAAAAGAGAATCCTTTTTATAGAGAATTTGAAACGGAAAATCCCTCTTGGTATTTCTAGACAGCACCTGTGGTAAGCATTTGATGTAAAGCCAATCCCGGCAAGGGGAAAAAAGATAGGAAACAAGGGAAAAAATATAAGGAAACTCCAAACCACATTTCAAATAAGGACAAGAAATATATATTAAGAGATGGAGAAAAAAAGGTAACCGAGTGACAAATACAGCATCTAGCCCAGACGTGACAGTGGAAAAAATGGACGTTCTCCTAGCTTTCCGTGTGTACCGGGGCTTGTTATGGTGCGCCCCATCACTCTTGATAGACGCATGCCTCCAAAGAGATGTGCGGGTTGGGAGCGATCAGCGCCGGGCTTGACCGGTTCTGCATGTTTTATGAAGGAAGACATTTATGCCCACAGTTTCGATGTAAAAGAAGTCTAGAATACTTTTTCATCTGAAGCTAGAGAGAAAACTTTGTCAATAACTGATTTTAATAAACAAAGACAAAACTAGGTTAATTTGTAGGTTTCTTTTAATTGGAATAAAATATTAATTAGGGATGAATAATAGAAATATTTAAATAAATAAATATTTAAATACTTATTATTGAAATATGTAGTTTAAGACAAAGCAGTTCTCAGTTTTTCATATAATGATTATATAAAAAGGAAGCTTTTCAACTATTGAATAAAACATTTAGCCTAAACATTTTGATAAATCTCAGCGTTCCTCTTTTCTCCGAGTCAGAAAGAATTATATTTTATATAGTTTGAACTAATAAATGCAGTGATAAAGTGATAATTGATATATAGTCATAATAACAAAATTATTGAATTTCTGTCATATAAATGCGTCTTGTTTACTGGAAGTTTATCAATTTATTCATGTACAAATGAAGTCAGTATATCAAACAATTATTAAATTATTCATATGAGATTTTGATTATGAGTTTATTATTAGAATTGTACCTTTTTATCCAATTTCAGACTTATGCCTATCAATAGGGGGTTTTTTGTCCATGAATGTACCCTGTAGCGACAAAAGTTATGTGATAACAATGTGTAAATATACGGATATAGGTAGTGTGGCGTACAAAATGCATCAAAGGACATTCATTGGTAAGATTTTCATTTGTATTCATGTTAAAAGATTTAAGACTGATTGAGACCGCACGACAGGAATTAACAGATGTTGAAACCTGACTGGTAGTTGGAGACAAACAAATGGAACATTCCATGATTGAAAACGTTATAGAACAGAGCATTTCGATATCCACAATGTCTAGAATATGCCAAAAATACTTAATTTGAAGTATATCCTCTCATCATGGGTTACGCAGTGGCATGTTGCCTATATTTTATGACTAAGACTGGTGACGTATGCATAGTATTGTCAGTGTCAATGGGCAATAACAATGGTTGCATAGCAGACGGGTCAAAAGCTAGTGCGACGAAATTTTGATTTAATGAACTATGACAACAGAAAAATAATTCCTTTACTATTAGCATGACATCATATGCAGTGAATTTCCTGGGTAAGACACTATATAGGTTGAGTATTAGACGACTGCCAAGCCATGACTTCGTCAAATTAATCCCGATTTCATTTATAAGAGCTTCATTTAGCGTCAAGTTTTGAAAGTGGTGAAGACCCCATGAAGACATGTATTCAAGTCGTCAACAAGTCACTATGCAAATTAGTTGTGGATACTTAATGATTTGGACTCTTTTTACATGAAATAGACTGCAACCACTGTTTCAACTGAACAGATCATTGGCTTGAAATGTTTATGTGGACTACTCGTAGTCATTCATGGACTTTGTGTATCCAAACAATTATGGGATTATTCACAGATTAAAAAACGCCTTATTACCAATCCACAACTATTCTTGATTGATTCGAAGAACATTTGGAAAAAATCTGACATTAATTTGTACGCCTAGATCGACCTGCATGAATTCCAATGAATATTTATTGAACATAATCAAAAGGACAGTCCATGTCCAAAATCAAGCACTGGCAGCATTTTCGCCATTGTGTATGTCTGTAAAAGCATCATGGCTCAATATTTTTGCAGGGGACTTCCAATGACTTATTGAGTCAATGCTAAGTGGAATAGCCACACTTCACCTGGCAGAATGAGGTCCGACATATTATTAAGTGAGTCTAGTGATTTTTGTCAAATTGTTATAAGCAGAAGGACCCTAACATAAAAAAAATTAAATTTTGTACTTTGCTTTGGCAAAAGAACTGTAACTTTAAGTTTATTTATCAACTCAATTGGTCAACTGGAAGATTCTTCTTTTAATTATGATATTAATTTAGAGCAGACATGATATAATTGAAATACATGAAAAAAAATCTGTTGTTGTTGATAATTGCCTAAATTTTCTTACATGAACACATTTCTA
>JAPMOQ010003807.1:0-11501 GCA_026543055.1 Argiope trifasciata
ATATGATTTGGTTTTATAAAGGGAACGTAGGAAAACAACAACAACAACAAAAAAAAACTTTTACGATTTCAAAACTTTTATGTTTGGATTCTAAATTGAAATCTTCCACTTCTATACCTGATGGATTAAACTATTACCTTTCTACAAAAAAGTTATGGGATATAACTCAACTTAATTTTTATTTCTCTTATACATAGTATAGAGAAATTACAGTAACCATAATTCTTTACACTAAATATAAGAGAACCGAAATTCTCTGCACTACGTAACCGTAATTCTCTATACTACGTAACCATAATTCTCTATACTATGTATCAAATAATTCCAGATCAAGATTTTAAGTATTTACTCATTTTAGACCTCTCTGAGTTCGAAAAATACATTTTTGGAAAATGTCCGTCGATCTATCCGTGATAACGATAACTCAAATTCACTTTGAGCTACACAGATGAAATTTGGTATATGGTTTTTATTAGTTTCGTTTCATTTAATTAAATTATATTTCCGTTTCTAAAACAATACTAGAGCTTTTTGGAACTGACCTCGTAATTTTAAGATGATGCGGACTACACCTAACTGCTACTCCGTCTCCAAACTTTCACACCACACCAACGGTACGACGTTTGGCCCTGACGGATTTGACATGCACCAGACCCTTTTACACGACGGTTGTTAGGTGTTATCAGAGCTCGAACCTGAAACCCTCCGGTTCTGAAGTTTACACGGCTTTTAACCAAAATTATACATTTCTAGTTAATTTTTAGTAAAATCTGATTACAGGAATTTGACACGATAGTCAGAAAACAAAGAGCGCTAAAATGATGAAATTTGATACACAGAATTAACATCTATAATCTTGACAGCTTTGAAATGTTGAGCCAAACCTAATAAGGAATTGACCGTCTTTTGGAAATATATAAACTTGATAACTCAAAGACGCTATAACTTAAATATTCCAATTTTAATATGGAATTATGTAACTACAACTGTAGTTCTGTGTAAAATGTTTGTTTCAATCTGTTGACAAACGACGTGTCTAAAATATAAATTCGATTTTCTCATACTAATAGTCGCATGCCAAGGGTTAATGGCTAAAAAACTCGCCATGGTTTTAAAAATTTCCTAACTATCGTACGCGATTACCCTTGAAGACATTCTCTGGGAAAAAACCGTTATTTCAGAGTATGAGAGCAATTTTGTAAAAAACTACTCGCGCTAATTTTTTAAAATTATTTTTGATAGTTCAATTCATCAATAATTTTCGGGACCAACTATAGTATAAAAATCCATCTTAATAATCAGAATTTTAATTGCAAAATAAAATTGTTCTTGTATGGTAACTTGAAATCTGCCGTTACAGATTTTTATTTACTTACATTATTATAAAAGTTCATAAAATAAATAGGAAATATAAATTTTCAAATATTTTATTAGTAACAGAACTATTTTCAAATCCATAATTGGCATCTGTGTTTCATTTTACTTTTTTAATATTTCGTAAGGTAATTTTATATTTTGTGGCAACCTTCATCAAAATGTTTAGACTCGTCAATTTTTTTTCTTTTCGAGTTTCTAGTTTCCTTTCTGTTTTTGTTATAAAAATCGTAAAAAAACATTCTTTAACCATGGATAAGATTATGCTTGCCCCGATGGAAGAAATACAAGAAGGAAAGCAATTGTCGGGAGTAGTGAGTTCTTTATTTAAACTTTTTTAGATTTAATTTCAATAAATATTAGGTTTACGAAAGTGTGGCGTTATTACATTAGCCAAAAGTATGCCAAAAAATTGAACAAATCACGAAAATTTCGCCAAGAATATGTCATTGTTATACATATATACATATTATTTTCACCTTACATATTATTTATACATATTATTCACGATTTTTCCTGATAATACTGCAATTATTCCGGTAAAATCCTATTTTAGCCCACCTCTGGCGACTTTTTCAAAATCTCGCCAAATCGAAAGTATTTGAATTAAAAGGTTAAAAAAAAAGAATTCTTACCTTTCGCCAAAATATTCTTATTATTCGCCAAAGGTGGGCTAAAATAAGATCGATCCATTATTCCTAGGTACAACTTTGATATACACCCCCAAAAATTACGCGCAAAATTTGGCACTCCCTACGGACTATTTAGGGTTGCTGTTTCTTATTTTGGTGTTGCCAATTTAGGTTTTTTTAGCTTTTAGGTTTTCTAAATTATGTATAATCTGTTATTCAGTGACATTTATTTGTATTTTTTATGTATTCATTGCATTATTTATTCATTTTTTATGTATTCATTGTATTATCTTGGCGAGAAAAAAGAGGCGCCAAAAACAAATACTTTGTTTAGCGAGAAAAAAAGTCGCCAAATTTCCGATTTGGGGGTGTATATCAAAGTAGTTCCTATTCCTATTGTCTGTTGCTCTTATATAAGTACTAGCCGCCTTTGGCGACCAGCTGGTTCGCCATGAGTAATGCGTTCTAAAATTTTCAATTAAATCACATATTCATTAGCCAAAATTTAAGAAATAGTTAAAGTTAAAAGATTCAGTTATTAGTAGTTAAAGAGTCGGTAACTTTATTCGGAAAAACTTTTTGGATTTTAATGCTCTAATAATTTATCAATTATGCTTCCAAATTATTAAAAATGTGATATTGCCAAAATGTTAAATATGTTTTTTTAAAAATGCGAAAAAGGGTAAAAATTATTGAATTAATGATACAGATATTACAAACGATTATAGAAATATGCCATTAAGTCGGGATTTCAATGCATATCCTGTCTAAATTCAACCAGGTTTACTGTAAATAAAGATAATTTATGGAATTAATTATATATCTATTGCAAACGATCATAGAATCCATTGCCTTGCATTTATTTTTTTAGAAGATATCTCATTTTATATTTATGTTATTTTATCCAGACACATGCTGAAAGTTGTATTTCTTTAGATTTGATTTGCGATGATAGTTTTTTTTTAATTTGAACTTCCGGCATTGTTTTATTTTATTTTATCCAGTCACGTGCTCAAAAAAACATGGTTAAAATATTTCTTTAAAAATTCGTTAAAAATAGAAGCTTGAGTTATACATTAAAACACTGATATCACAAGTTCATCTCTTTTTAATTAAAAGCTAAATATTCTTCATTTTTTAAAGCATTTATAGACTCGTGCTACATACTATGCAGCTATTTACTTCATTTAGATTTTTTATAGATGTATTTCTATTATTAAACAAAGCTGATTTATTTGATTAATAATATTGTAAAAGTCACAAAAAATTCTTTGCATTTTCTTTTTTTAAAAAAGAAAAAACATATTTCATATTTATTTCATTTCATGCAGACATGTGCTGAAAATTGCATTTTTAAATGTTTAATTTGCAATAATTATTTATTTTTTTAATTTGAGTTTTTATCTATCTGATGGCAACCTATTGATAAAAGATAATTTTTCCCCTTCCACTCGTAACGTGCTCCTGCAGATTAAATTTTATTGTTTTGTCCGAAATATATTGTTGAAAAATATAGTTGAAATGCTTCTTTAAAAATTCATTACAAATAGAAGCTTAAGTTAAATGTTAAAATACTGATACTATTAGAAAGCCAATTTTTTATCTTTAAATTGATGTTAAAATCATGTTTATCCGATAATATTTTCGGAAGTTATAGCGGAAAAACGTCGAAATTTCGCTTAAATTTTAATTAATTCAAATTCTAATTAAAAATTCGAAAAAAGGGCTCCGAGGTGCACATTCCCGACCTCCAAGGTATACATGTACCAAATTTGGTAGCTGTAGGTCCAACGGTCTGGCCTGTAGAGCGCCAACACACACACACACACACGCACACATTGAGCTTTATTATAAGTATAGATTTCTGATTTTGGAGATTGTCTTAATAAAAATTAATTTTTACACATCCCACTATAAGTGAATGTGTGGCGTATTGCATTAGCCAAAAGTATGCCAAAAAGATGAACAAATCAAGAAAATTTCGCCAAGAATCTGCCGTTGTTTTTACATATTATTCTCAACTTTTGCTGATAATACTGCAATTATTCCTATTATCTGTTGCTCCTATATATTTCCGATTTTGGAGATTGTCTTGATAAAAAATTAAAACATCCTGCAATAAACGTATTTGGTAAGACTTGAGATTAGCGTCAGATGTTTCGCCAAGCTGGTCAAAATCATGCCAACGATCCAAAAACATCAAAAATGAATTCATTGATTGAAATGATATGAGAATGAAATTTTTTGCAACAAAGGTCATTATCAACTATTGCCAAATGCGTTGTTAAAAAACTACGGCGATTGGAATATCTTAAATGAACGCTATCTTAGAAGATTACAAGAAGCAATAACAAATGGCTCTTAGGGTTGTTATAAAAATTGAGAAAATAAGATTTGGCTAGAAACCACTCAAAAATAAGTCAATTTCGCCAACCGAACTTGGATCTTAAGTGCAACTGCTGATTCACATAATGGAAATATTGGATTACTTGAAAATGTGGTTGGTCCTATCAAAAAAAGCATCAACACTTTGCCATCTATTAACCATTTCTATATAGGTAAAAGTTTGCAATTGAGTGCCCCTTGAATGTTTGTCGATTTTTTTTTAATGCCATGATGGGTGCCAAGGATAAATTTTCTGTTAGTGACCCAACAATAACGTAACTGAAAACAAAACATTATGGAAACCAGAAGCAGTGCTTCATTGCTGAAATTTGGCTCCAATCGAAGGGGCACCCAAATCTACAATAGAACTTCTATATCTTAATAATATTTAATCTAATGCCACATCTGACTAACTATCTCTTGAAATTCTGGGGTCGATCTTATTTTAGCCCACCTTTGGCGAATAATAAGAATTTTTTGGCAAAAGGTAAGAATTCTTTTCTCTTAACCTTTTAATTCAAATACTTTCAATTTGGCGAGATTTTGAAAAAGTCGCCAGAGGTGGGCTAAAATAGGATTTTACCGAAATTCTGAGTTGGCGGCAGTATTGCATTTTTTGTTAAACGAATAATGTAATCCATAAATTTCTTAAGGACAAAATCTTACAACATTTTAAAATTTATTTATCATAATGGTCAAATGGCAAAATCCTTTTGTTATTGATTCAAAATTACAATAATTTTTCTTTACTTTTTCCTGAATTCCCTACCAACCAAGATTTCTACTGAATTCATAAAATGCATCAACAATATAAAAAAATGCATTTTTTTTGTGTCTTGATGCAAGAATTGCCTCTGATTATTTAAGTAACATCCGCAATAATTAAAAAAGAAACACTTAGGTTCCATGTAATCTCAATTAAGTAGAATATGACTTATTGTTATGTATTTATTTTAAAATCAAGTTAGAATTAGAGTCAGAATTCGTATTAGCGATTTCAGAATTGCTGAGAATTCGGTGATATATTTGTGGGTACAATAAAAAAAACTTTGTTATCCATCCATTCACGCATAAACCTTTACAATAAAAGGTGTTGGAAGTGAGTACATATATTTATTACTAGAAAGAATTTCAAAATGTGAGATCTGTTCCCAGTAGTATCCATTTGTACTTGGGTTCAAATTTGGTTGAAACTCAGACTATCAGATTATAGCGTCCTTTGCTCATCCATTTCAAGCTCAGTTCCTTATCATTGTTAATACATTGACATGCAGCTCTGGTATGACAACAGTTATTATATACTCCTAGCAATCGATTAATTTCTTACTGTCATAAAGAAGACATTTGATAAATAAGCAGTAGGATGAATCACGCATAATAGCTTTAAGTCAAGGTTATATATACGCTTGGAACACGTTTTTCTTCCTCGGTAGTTACATTTGTTTTCCGTAAGTATATACTATTTATGGCATTTCAAAGTGAGGGATGATTTTTTTAGACTTTTAATGTTTATTATCTATTGAACTTTGATCATTAGCAATGGACTATTTTATTAATCCTTAGCAATTCATCATCAAGAAAAAAATATTCATAAGCATGATTAAATTCTTAATTGATGATGAATAATTAATTGGATTTTAGTAAACTTTTCCGTACATTGATTTAATATTCGCTGCATTTTATTCATAGTATATTCTTAATCCTTTATATTTCTTCATTTTATGTAATTGTTTTCTGTCGTTGATTTGAATTCAACACATAACGCGGCATTAATTTTACTATATCACAGAAACCGTGCAATATTTTACAACTTTACTTTTCTTGTACATTATATTGTGTATTCATTTAGTATTCTAGTACTCTAGACACTGTATAGTTTAATTTTTATCATTGGAATCTATTTTGTTGATGTAATTAAATTTGTGCCATTTGCTTGTTTACTGCAATTCATTAGCGTATTTCTTATTTTAATAAAATTCATTTATATCAAACCGTATAGAGGAACACATGAGCTCTGTGTACGCTGATGTGAAAATGCTGGAATATAGCTTTGGAATTTAAGAATTTCTGTCAGCCATGCTCATACTAAACTGTGCTTATTGCAGTCTAAGACTTGGTGTTCCTAGATTGACAGCTTTTATAATTTCTTACAATTGCACCAATTTCAGATGGCATTAAGATTAGATCAGTTTTTACTTGTGCAGTTGATCTTGTAATTGAATGGTTGAGATTGACGTCCATTTGAATTGCAGCCTGTTTTATTTCTTTCAAAACATTCAGACAAATTCTTAACAATTCTATGAAAAAAAATTCTTACATTTAGATTTATAAAAATTGAAATAATTGAACAAAAATACTAAATGTTTTTTTTTCTAAATTTTACATCAAACATTTTTTAGAAAAATATTAAAGTCGATATATTTGCATCTTTAGCTTTATTTTTAATTTGTATGGATAACCATAATACTTCATTAGTTCTTAGACAAAATAAAGCATTTAAGAGATTAGGAAAATGAACAGTATAAAACTAGAATGCGTTCGTTATTGTTTGTTGCTTTTTCCGAGTTAATTTTTATCTTCATAATGCGACAATAAATTTTTTAATCCCTATCCTACTAACTTGAAATATTGTTCTGAAACATGTCGCCAATGAAAAAAAGACAATTTATCTTTTCTTCGTACAAGAATAAAAAAATTGGAAATGGATTATATTAAACATGAACCAAACAAGATGGATCTTCATTAAACATTTCGAACCATCTTTGTAGTAAAAGGAAAAGAAACTTCTATGAATTTATAGTTCAGCTAGCCTTGTGTGTGTAACTGAGCTCTATTTTTCTTGCAGATGGCCAGTCCGAAAACCAAAATGCATCAACTTGCTGCCGCCGAGGAATACTGTCTGTTGGATCACCTAAGTGCTTTGGATATCGATTCTCCACCAATCTACCCGAGGTTAACCGGAATCATCTGCACTATCGGTAGGTTCTATTTTTGACTTCTTTCTTGTCATAACAAAAGATATACTACCGATGGAAGTAAATAAACAGTTGCCTGAGTTACCATTAAATAAATCTCGCAAAAGTTACGATCTTGTGACAGAAAAAGGACCGTAGATGTTTAAACCAGTTGATTGCTGTTTGAGACTTGTTTGCTTTCTAAATGATGGAAAGGTGATCAAAACTTAAAAGTACTATGAATATTTTAGAATGTCTTCTACAACGTGCCGAGACGAAAGATTTTTAAACCAAAGAATGTAGCTCATTTTCTTAACTGACATCTGACATCTTGTCAACAAATAGAAGGATAATACTTAAAATATGCTGAAAGTTGGTCTTTTAATATTTTGCAACAGTAAACAAGATCCTCTGCTGTTTCGAGTTCTCTACTGAAACTTGAAGATCATTTATAAGCTTTTTAACAGTTTTGACATTTTAAATAGACAAAAATATGACATTTAGTCTGGCCAAATTTAGCCATCGAATGACTGTTGTCATTAAATTCAAACAGGAACTGCCCGTTGATGGTAGCAATAAATCAAATCTGAATAACTTTTCACGTCCGGGAAGGTTTGGATTTGAAAATAAGATGTGATAAACGATCGCTTTTTCGCATAAAAGAAACAGACGGAATTTGTTTTGAAAGAAATTTTAATGGCGCGAAACTTATCTTGAATGGCTGTTTTCCCATTCTTATTTCTTTAACTGTGGCCTTTCCGGCTATAAAATCAGTCTGTAAGAGAGATTTAAGGAAAAATCTGGAGCTACTACAATGGTCAATACCAGTTCATTTTCTTCCATGTCTATAAGGCCAAGTGTTCTTGCAAATACTACAGAAAAGATAATCTTTTATTTGCTCCAAATAGCTACATAGGGGCGTGAATTGTAATCCGTGTGTAATTATGATTAAAGTTTTTAAATCTATTTAATACTGCGAGATTATCTGAAAGTATTACGCAGTATTATGTTACGAAATAAAACTAAATTTATGGCAATTATCTTAATGAATTTCTTGCACATGACACAGTTGTATATATTTTAATAGAATCTGCGTGATGAGAATAGTTATTTTCCGCCAATGTTTAATTGCCCGCTAATTATTCAAAAATAATACGTAAAGCGTACAGAATATAAGTGGTTTGCTTTGAATTTAGATTCTACTAAACGCCCAGCACTTATGTAGATTCGGTGCAATATGAGGCCATGCAATCGCTGAAAGTTTAGAAGCAAAGTGTCAAACATTCTTCAGAATTTCATTTTGAAAATTACATAAACTTTTAAAAAACATCGCATTAACCCAATAACTCCCGACTTAATTTAAAACGTAGATTTCAGTTGGTTTATTTTAATTACTACCACAACTGCGCTAGCGAAAGTAAAATTCCTAGAAAATTTTGATGCTTCTGTTGAAGTGGCGAGGAATTTTTCATTTTTTAAAAATATTTAGCTCACTCGAAGATAATACCTATCTATACAAATCGCTTTATCAGGGGAACTTGCTTCCTATAAATATTATAGGTACAATTTTAACGACGTTTTTTTCAAGAAAAATAATTGAATAAATTGACTAAGAATCATTTTTTATATCACGGATGCATTCTAAAAATTGTTAAATGCGGTAAAATATTTAAAAGAAATTTCAGCAACTGATTTTTTTTTTATAAGTCTGATAAACCATTAAAAAATTGTCAAATTTGAAAATGCATACTGATTCCTACACAAAATAAAAGGTGGGGAAATAACTCAATGGAATGTATTCAGTCTAACTACAAAATAGAATACTGTAATTAACGGGTTAAAATAGGATATGTATTTAGCCCATGAAACGAGATATCGATAGCAAACAGAATTTTTCCAATTACCTAAACATTGATGTCATGAATCTTCTTTAATGTACGATATCGGATCCCATAAAACGTCTTCAAAGTTAACCTACTTTCATATTTATGAAAATTTATTGGTTTTCCATAATTCTTTCGATTTCCTGCGAAATCTAGCTGCAATAACTATTTTTGATCTGCAGTATCAGACACTCAAAAGGGCATTACAGGTTATTTAAAATAATTTAACCCTGAGCTCTAGGATACCATTCAAGGCAGTCTTTTACTCGGCAAATATTTATGCATTGATTCACTTTCGGATTATGCATCGATTTTACATTAGCGCTCCGAATAGGGCTAAGAGTAAAAATTGTCGAAAAGCCGAGGTATGAGCATAAGTGGACATCTGGACCATTATGCGAGAATCAAATTGTCTTGTTTATGCTATGATGTAAATATTCTATCATGAGATTTGTTTGCAATAAATATTATAGGCACGATTTAAAAAGACAAATCCAATTTCCGTTTTTTTTAATTAATCGGTTCTATAATTGTAGATGTAGCATTAATCAATTCCATATTACATATTAGCTCTATTTGTTAGTGCCGAGAATGTTTTGAATTAGAATATAGAAAATTAGAATAAGTTCAAATTTCATTTTTTGAAATTGGTAATTCGATCTAGTATTCTGAGATTCAATTCTGTCGAAGAAATGAAAGACGCTTTTCCCTGTAGTTCATTTCAGATTTTTCAGTTACTGAAATATTGCAGAAAATAAGGAAATTTAGATTGAAATTCTTAGTTTGAATTACAATTTGAGCAAATTTAATTTCTTGATCAATGGTTAGTCACCGAGTATTTAGTCCATTTGAATTGCATTTTGGATTGAAATAAAAAACTATTATGACCGGGAACATTTAAATTAAATCTTTGTAAGCATTTAAAAAGGTGATAAAAATAAACCGTCAAACTTTATAGCTTAACTGTGTCGAAAATTTTAAAAGAATAAATTTAAAAAATAAGAAAGAAAATTAAATTTGCTACAATATTTTGTCTCGGTTACTAAGCCTAATTGCTGATGACAGTTATGGTATCCGACACTTTTTAACGTTTGTCGAGATTCAAAACTAGGATTACAAAGATTCTTTTTCATTTTCATAGTTTTTGAAATTCAACCGTTTTAATGCATTTAAAATTGTAGAATGGCACTTTTAGAATGTAATCTTTTTTTCATTTTCTAGTTGAGATAAAGTACTTTACGTTTTTTGACAGTTTTGATTTTTCTACAAAGCTGAATTTTTCTAAAACAATGCAGTTATTTGTCTGATTTTTCAACTATTTATGTAACTTATATTGAATAGAAAGTTAAAATTTTTCCTTCAAACTTAAACATATTTTTTAATGTATTTCTGAATATTTAAAATGTATACCAAAACCTTCTCGTGTCGTTTTAATCTACCATCTCCTACTTAATTTAAATATAAATTTCGGTAAATTCAATTAAATCCTTCTGAAAACACCACAATTGAGAATTGCATAATTTCAAAAAAATTGGAGGTTGGAGTATTTATTTTTACTGTAGAAAAACCGGCAGGGCTTCATTTTACAAACCTTAAAAATGTTAAACATTAATGGCACATTGTATAGTTATTTTTAATATCCAACTTCTCACCGCAACAGAACATGGCAAATAATTATCCCTATGAGACAAACATTCCCCATTGTATCATGGAAGTCACGTGATTTCTTGAAGTAGGCGTGGCTTTCTATCGCTCGCACTGGCCCCGTGTGAGCTCTGATTAACACCAATTATCCGGCAGCATACTAAGATGCAAATTCAGAGGCTTGGTTTGGATATTCATTTTAACAAGTTAAACCAATACGATTACAGTACATTTTCTCCATTCTGATTTTTCAAGATTATTCAAGCAGGCTATGGAGGATAAAAACAATTTCTTAAGGTTTGAGAGACAACAGCTTGAATGAACAAGTTAATGTTAAATACTGTCCAAGCATTTAACATTAACTTGTTCATTCAAGCTGCTGCTTCAAAACTTTAACTTGTTCAACGTCGTAATGCAGTTCAAACATTACGACGTTCGTTCTAAAAAGGTGCTGCTTCAAAATGGGACTAGATTAAACTCATCTGACCATGTTCTAAACGGATTCTTTTATTCCACAAATTTTGTTGACTTGTAGCTTTAAAGGGGAATGTTAATTAAGTTAATAAAAATCGCTTCGAATTCATTTTCATCACTTAACTTATGAATAATTTTCATCACTTAACTTATGA
>JAPMOQ010003811.1:5446-30285 GCA_026543055.1 Argiope trifasciata
ATGCTAGATATGTGGTCTCGTATAAGGTATTTAAGTAAATTTATATAACGCATTGGTAAATTTATAAATATATATTTATACATATATTATTAAATTATAAACCGCCACTAATAGTTCAAAGTGACAAAAATGAAGTACGGAATATTATAATATATAAATACTCAAATGTAAACAATAACATTATTAATTAAAATTATTTTTTTTTTTTAAAATATTATTTAATTTTTTATTTATCTTTTATTTCTTAGAATGAATTTTTAATTTTATAGAGAACTAATTATTTTTCTAACCTTTCTAATACAAATATTTAATTAGTGTATATTTTTTGAAAAAAAATTAAATGCTTTCAATTCTTGCTGTACATTTTATCGCGTGTATTAAAAACGTTGTATTGTTTGTAAAGTGTAAAGCTTGTAAAGACTTTTTACGCTATTTAGTTACACCTAAAAATACATGTGCTTCCTATAAAATATAGGCTTACAAACCTCTCTGTAAGACCTTTGAATGTCCTTTCAAATCCTATTTAAATTATAATTAAAAGTAAAGAAGATGGGAGAAATTAAAACTATTTCGGAAAGCTTTATTTAATTTACAGCGTTTGTAGCTCCAAAATAAAGTTTCTTTTCAGATTTCTTTTTTAAATTGCATTTTTACTACCTTATTTTTTGAACTCATAAAGTAAATATTCGAGGACTTTTCAATTCATTTCAGATTTACATAAATATCTCACATAATAAATCAAAAAAAATAAATAGAAAAGAAAATATATGTTATCTCGTCTAAAGTTTCTAGCTAAATTTTAAGCAATTATAGGTATCTGAAAATTTTCACAAGAATCCGAAGATTTTAATTGAACCACAAAAGCATTAACTAGCACTTTTTCTGTCTTGAATACCGAAGCGATTATTTTCGAAATTTGAAATGAAGAAACGTGTTTACCTTCATTTTCACAGAATTCAGAGAGTCGATTTCCAAACTCTCTTCCTTGTTAGTTTGATGATTGACTCGAAATCGCAAAGACTTGATCCTCGTAGTGACGCATTTAACGACACCGCTAAAATTAGTCTAGTGGGAACGATATATTGATGACTCACTTCTCAAGACAAATTCGTGTCGGAAATCAGGAGGCCTGATTGAATTGACTATTCTCTGTGATCCATGCAGATTTATTTATTTTTTAATTTCTTTATTTGTCTACTGTATTAAGTAAGTGAACATTTCGATTTGATTTTCAAAATCTTGTGTGAATAAATTCACCTGATAGATTGATTTACTTTCTATTTTAACCCCTGCAGCTCAAATAAATCACTAAAATGTGTATTTTTTGCGAAATTCGAATTTAAACTAATAAAAAATTTCTTATTATAAAAACGTGAATTCAAGCAAATAAATGAAAAATATATGTTATGTGATAGCAAGATATTTCATTCCACACCTCTTTGAATTAACTTAAAATGCCATCGTGTTTAATAATTTAACAAAAGAGCTCCGTATCAAAATTGACTATTATCTAATTTAATTATAGTTAAAAAATCGGAGCAAAAATATTAAAAAATATTAGAGAATTTTGATTATTTTAGATAAGGTTTAAAATGAAAAAAAAAAGTTAGTTTCGTTTATACATTGATAATAAATTTTAGCTTTGATTTATCTTAAGAAAATCCACTATACATTATATTTATTATGATTTGTAATTCTAAAATTCAAGTCTAAAATAATGTCAGATGTGTGATTAACTAATTTTAATGAAACAATCAGCATCGACTCTAGTCAAAGCTTTAATCTTTAAACAAAATATTCTTATTCGTAGTATTAATTCATTTTTTATTTTATTTTATGCACTGGAAGTATGTTTTATAATATTTCTGTTAATTTTAAGAATTCCTTTTTCAAAAACTATTTTATATGAAATAATTAATGTAATTTTCCAAAGAATATTTAAAAAATTTATTTACTTTTATTTCTCTATATATATATTCCTTTTTAAATGGGAAAAATTTTATCGAAATATGAACTAATCATTTTTCGAAAGTACTTTGTTACGATTATGTTTAAAGGTTTATTTATGTTTAAAGATTCATTAAAAGGATATAAACTGTAATTATTATTATTTAACAGCATTTAAAGCTCAAATTAAATTTTCAAAACAAAAATTTAAAAAAGGATTTTTTTGTTAATTTAAAATGATAAATTTTATCTAATTTTCGAATGAGACATGTTTTTGTCTAAAATGCAAGCATAACATATATGAAAAATGTAACCATTCAGTATTTAATTTTGTGCATATATGCGATGGTCGTTTTCAAAATAAATTTACATACAAAATTATAAATTCCAGATAAGATAATATATTTTTTTAAATAATTTTTTTTTTCACTTTTTTTATTTCTTATGTTCATTACAGATTCTAAGAAAGATTGATAATCAAATGCGGTATCTTTATACTCTGTATATAAAAATTAACTCTTTTATTCATTCCTCTTTTGTTATAATTTTTTTCACTTCCTTGTATTAAACTTAGGATTAAAAATTCCATAAAGAAAAAAATGGTGAAAGAAAGAAAATCCATTCATTTTTAAGGCAAAGGCGACTGGAAAATGTACTTACAAACAGCATGTATTGGGCCGTCTGTTCTCATGGGAGATTCAATGGCGAGTGAATCCAGTGCTTCTATAGACATAGAGACGAGAATCCATGATCTTATATCCTATAGATCAGAAAAATAAATGTCTTTAAAAAGATTTTATACTTGTAGGAAAAAGGCAAACATCCCGAGAACAAGAAGAAAGTTTCACATTTCTCTTTTCTTCGTCTCTTCACCTAGAAGAGAATGTGGTATAAAGCACTCTCTGGAAAAGATAGCCTTTTATCATTTTGTAAATATCTGTCACCATTTATTTATATTTCTTTCATCGTTTTCTCTATCTTCATCATAAGAGGTTTCTACTGGATAAAAGTGAGAGACTGTTTGTAATAGAAAACTGCAATGTTTATTATACTTTTTTCCGATAAGTAATATTATGGAGGTTTCTTAATGGTGTACTGAATATTATTTTCTCATCAGCATTTATTGATGTATAGGCACTATTAGTAAGCTTTTAGAACTACTTTATTGATTTATGAAACTTAAAATACAAATCATTGTATTATTATGCAATACCTGCATCAGTGATTGAATTATAAAATGTTTTTTAGAATGCATCTATACAGCATATCACAAAAACAGAAAATTAAAATTTATAGATATCCATTGTTTTTTTTTGTTGTTGTTTGTTTGTTTTTCCAATTCACCTCAGTAACGTTTTGGGGTTTTTCTTATATTTTTATTACTTTTACTGCATTAAATTATTTAAAAAAATCATTTATATTTCACATTACTAAATCATTTTAGCATTTTCAGCAATGCATGTATAGCTCTATTTTTAGATAAATAAGAATTTTAATTTGGGAGACGGAGATAAAATTCTTTAAAAAAAAAATTTGAGTTCAGACGAATCAGGAGTTTTTAACAATCAATCAAAATTATTTGTTTTAAATTTTAATATTTCTTAATAAAATGTGGCTTTGATTTAGTGAAACAATAGCTTGTTAAAACAATGGAATCAATGTTGACACTCTTTGAATAAATACATCACCAAAAATAGAAGAAGAAGAAAAATTGACACTTAAATATTTTCATTTATATTTAAAAATGCCTGATAACGTGAACTTAAACATATTGCATAACCGCATTGTTTCCGTTCTATTTCAAGAAGTTTGTGCTTTCATGGTAAAACACCCTATGTAAACACAGTATTAATTGTAATCAAAAACTGCAAAACTATTTTGATTCAAAAGCGGAATAATTACATTTTTACTGACCTTTTTCATAATATTCAAAAATTGAAGTTTAATTACAAGTTTTGAAGACAAAAAAAACCCGTTTTTTTTTTTTTTTTCGTATTTAGAAAGCAAAATATACCATCAGTTATTTATCCATCCAGGGCGCAAGTTTAAAAAAATTACAGTGCTAAAAGTAAATCAAAGAAATAATGAAACAAATTTTGCTTGTCTTTTTCGATTCATTGTAATGCTTCAAACTTACATGTATATTTTGGACACTTGTCAGGAAAATTACGCTTCATTTCCTTATGATATGTAAAATTTTCAAAAGGAAATCCGGAAATTTAGACATTTTACAGCATTTCCCATTCCAAAAAAAATTTTCAGGCTTGCATTATTTGTGAGTGAAAAAAAAAATAATGTATTCTCTATTTCTCAGCGACAAACCTTTTTCCATAAAATCAGAATTTAAAAAAATTATAACTATTGCACATTAGTGGATCTATCCATTTTTTAAAAACTTTGAGGTAATAATCTATATAAATATTTCCTTCAGAAAATATTCCCACTCTTTCACGGAAAAGAATAAAAACCTTTCGAATAAGTGTTTTTATTTCGGAATACTGAAAAAAAAAACAGTTCAAAAGATATTACAACTTAAAAAATGAGCCATTTTCGTACAGAATGCGTGTAATCGCTTGCTTTCTCTCTATCGCAATGCATGATAAGAGAAAAAGAACTGCAAAACTTTGTTTCCTTTTGTCCTCTTTACATGATTTTTATATACAAACCTTTTTTGAAGAATTATTTCTACATCTGTAATATCTAGGATTATGGATTCTTGTCTCAATGACTGCCGATATAAGGGGAAGCTAGTTCTCCGCACATTTCAAACTGATAAAAATGAAAGAAAAATTTAAATTTAAATTTAGAAATCAGTCAAGAGATTATTTCTAAGTTCTTATTATAACAAAAATTTATAATTTTAAATTTCCCCTTTTATTATTATAGAACAAAACGGCAATATATTAAGTTTTTGAATAACTAAAATCAGAATTTTTTTTTTCTATTAACTAACCACCTGTTGATTAGAGTGAATTTTATGTTTCGTGTTTTAGTTGTTGTTATCTGTTAGACTTCATATTGTTATGATTAATTTGATACGAGGGAATGAAAATGTGTATTTTGAGTTCTGTTAAAATTTTAAACATTCCAATATATGTTAAATGAGATGGTAATTAGCCTATCAATTTATTGCTTTTCCGCATTTAATTTTTAGTGTATTTACAAACATATCATAAAACGCATTCACAAACATCGGGATAGAGCTTTTTCATAAGTATAACATGATATATTTCATGTTAATCAAATATTCTAAAATCAAAAATGTGAAATTATATACCAATTTTTTGATTAGACATTTAATCAATTTTGTGTATTAAATTCGTGTATAATTCCAATTTTATATTAAGCCTTCAAACTGATTTTTTAAATCGTATTATTGTTATAAATTCATATTTCCAATTTTTGGAAGAAAAATCTTATTCTTAAAATGTTAAATGCAATTATGCAAAATACGATTCTTGGAATAAAAGGAAATCCGACAGTCAATTGAATTTAAGCGAGAAATTCAGCACTTAATAACTCAAAGACATTCCTTTCAGAAGCTAATAAATGTCCTTCGCTTTGTCATATCTCTCATTTCCCAAAATATTCATTTTCATTAACATTGTTTACTTTCTCCTCGAGCTTATTCGTTGGAAGTTAGCATTTAATCAGCTTTGCTCCCATCGATTCTGGCAGAAACTGTTGTTTTATTAATTCTTAAACTCATCTAGCGTTGTTAATTTCTGAAGAGAAGAGATGATAGAAATTAAATAAATATTAGATATCTGAACATCCAATGGCCCTGAAGACGCAACATATTTTGTGAAAAGAAAGAATCTGTGCTTTAAAATTACCGTTGAGAGCGCGGCTTGAGATTATAAATTCATTTTACTTTTCATTTGTCCCATTTGAGAAGTAGAGAGGCAATCATATTGTATAAGATTAAGACGTGTTCCAATATCACTTGGAAGGAGTGTTGATAACTTAATTATATTATTGTTTGTGTCTAAGAGGCATCAATATTTTAAAAGTGCTCTTAACAACTGCCAAATGTCAAACGGATAAATGTAGAAAATGTTGTTTTAAACAGGCCACTGTCTGAATTTTCTCTCTATGTAGAGTGCATTTTCTTTGTAATCTGTATGTGATATGATACATGCATATTACATAGTTCATAAAAGAAATGTTATTAAATAAATCAAGAAATTATTCTAAACAGTTTGAGAAACTTGTTGAACCTTTATAAGCTCAGACATGAGCAATTTATTTGTCTTTTACTATATCATTAAGGCGTCATTTAGGCTTAGCATATTCCATTTCAAACCAATTTTTCTATTTTAAAATTTGACAGTGTATTTGTGATTAATGTAAGGAATCGCGTGTTAAAGCAGAAGTTTAATGTTAATTTATAACATTGTTATTTCTTAGTGCACTGTATAAAATTACTTCGACCATTTACTTTGACTACAATTTGAAGCCTTTAAATGCAAATATGTAAGGGTTGCTGAAATAAAAAGTGGACAAATTAGATGAAAATATTATCTTTATTGTAAAGCAAAAGAAATTGCCATGGACTTTAAAACAGATTCCATCCTTCAGCTAGCAGGTCAATGCTTTTACTATAGAAAGATGTTGCTTGAGTTTAGAGAAAATCCTTCATAGCCGCCTTCATTCTATTCTCCATATGGAAATATTTCCTTTGTAATCCTTCTTAAGTTGCCCAAAGATGTGGAAGTCACAGAGCGACAAATCCTGACTGTAAAGTAGGTGTTCGAGCACTTCCAATCGGAATTCCAAGATATTTATGAGCAAGCATTGTCATCGAAAAATATCACTTGTCGTGTATGAAGGGCGGGCTTTTTGCTTTTTATTGCTTTACGTATATCCTTCAGAGTATTGCTGTAATGTCTTGAACTGATAGTGCAACCAGGGGCAGAAATGCATCAATGATTATCCACTGTGATCGAAGAATGAAAATTAACACTACTGCACGTAGTTCCGATCTGTAAGCATTCATGTATAGCGTGACTTTACTATTTAATCAATTTCCTCGACCACGAATAGCATTCAAAGTTGAACACCGGACACAGTGATCAACTACTGCCTTTTATATTCCAATTCAGAGACACTTCTTTAGATTTAGATATGCTGAAGCAATCAAAATTGAACGCCGTACACAGTGATCAACTACTGCCTTTTATATCCCTATAAAGAGACACTGGTTTAGATATAGTCATGCTGACGTGATCTGAAATGTCCACTTTTTATTTTGGCAACCCTCATGTATGCACTTGCAAAAGCAGCTTAAATTTTAAAAGTCGATTTACAACCAAATAAGAATAAGCTTTCTTCGCAGAACTTAATAAGAAGCGCAAATAAGAAGTACATAGAAATGTATACAAATTATGATAAGGAAATTGAAAAAATAACTTCCATGTTTTGTGAATATGTAGATAAAATATTGCTGGAAATGCATTATAATCTGTATAAACTGTAGTTTCATAAAACAATTTCTATTATATTTATTATAGAAAATTTAAAAAAAAAATTATAAATTCTATTAATTAATATACCAGAAATTAATTGTTGAAAAATTAGTAACCTCCATAATCGGGGATAATGCCTCTTAATAATCAGAAAAACAAACTTTTATTCTTGTGTTTTTTAATTGAGAATGTATTGTTTCTTCCCGAATTCGATATTATATTTTTGAAAAAGATTAAATTTCTTATTTAAAAATGTAATAAAAATTTTGCTGGGAAAAAATTTAGATATGGTATTGTTTAATAAGTTATAAAATTTAAAAATCAGCATGAATGGAAATGAGAAGACAGAATTTAAAAGAAAACCTAAGTATTTTAAAGCTAATTATTGGTTATAGTATTTGTTTTAATCGGATTTACTTTCTAAACTTAATCATTGCCTTTACTTAAACACTTTTCCCAATACTTTTAAAAGGCTTAAGAGATGAATACAATCCTCATAACTTAAGTAACGGTATAAATTAAAAAGATTCAAGCCTTTTTTCTGGAATGAAAAAAAGAATTAAAAATAGCAATTATCTGAGTCAACAAAGCATGAATTTCTTTCTATTAGCAGTATATACGGGATTTAATTTATTATTACCTATTCTTAAAATTCCTTAAAATTCATTTTGAATTAAAATAGTTTAAATAAAGATATTTAATTCTTTTTAAAAGCGATAATTAGTTCTCATTACTTTCAAATATTCCCCGATAAAAAAGATGTATCAAGATAAATATTCCCCGATAAAAAAGATGTATGTGCTTTACTGAGTGTAAAGTATATACTTTACTAATAATTTGAAATTTTCATCAATATAAAATGTCACAAAATCGCAGTTGCTGGTTGAGTATTATATCAACTTGAGAATTGTGGGAAGAAACAAATAGAGAAAAAGGCAAGAATACCAATGTCAAAAAACTTCATGAGTATGAAAATCCTTTTACTTTAAAATTTGTTAAAGGCGAGAAAACTATTTATTCTGATTTTTATAGTAATTAAGTTACATATGCCGAATGTTTTAATACTTTTATATAAAATATCACGACATAAAATTTGAATTATTAAATGATATTTATAAATTATAGCATATTTTTTTCGAATACGTTACATGTTTTTGTTATTGTTGTTTTGTGAAAAATTTGCCAAACTAATTTTTTAGCATATTTAAATGGTTCTTTTTCTAATAAGGAATAAAACTTAAAGATTGATATTAATTAGTTTATGGGACAAAGTTTGGTGAAATGACGGTTTGATGAAAACATTTTCAACTGTTAAAATTCACTTGATTTATAAATTAATTGATTGAAGTTTCCCTTAACTTATTTTAAACCTACAAACAGTCATGACATTTAAGTATAATAATGTACTCTAAGGCAGAGATAATTAACTCTTTTTTGCTATAAAGGTTTGATTTATTAAAACAATATTCAAACTGTTATAAGAAATTTTATGAATAATTTTATTCAAAATTTTATGAAAATGTGACACTATTTAAATATACAGTACCAAAAAGAAATTTGTATCACTTCTTCCTTTCCTTTTATTTAGTTCGGTAAAAAAAACTGATATCGTTAAAATTTCTGTAATGTTTAGAAAGGAAGTAACTCAACTCACATAATAGTAATTATTTCATTCGGTTTTGCTCTTACAAAACGAAATTCAAAGCAGAGCTTAGAAGTAACGCATACCTGCTAATTTTTAGTAGAAGAAAGTTTTACTCTGGAATTAAATCAAAAATATTTCCCTGGAATAATAGAATTCTTTAAACGGATACATAAGTGAATAATCAACATTAAATAATTTTTGCAATGATTTTTAGATTAGTTGTTAAATATTTGAAATTTCATACAACGAGTTATCATCTTTTGTGTATTTTGCTGAATAACATAAATAATAATGTTTCATTTTTTATGAATTATCAGTGCGAAGCAGAAAATATTTTCAACTATTTTAAGGAACATGCCCACAATTTCCCTCATTCACGTAAAAATTGAAAACAATTTTACAGTTGTTATTAATTTTGTTTAAAATATCAAATATTTAACTGTCCAAAACTTTAAAAAAGTAGAATGTAATTATTTTTTTCATCTTTAATATTCCAGAAATGGAGAAATAAGTTCACTCATTATATAAAAAGAGAGTCAAAACTTCTAATTTAAAGTTAATTTTGAAGTCTATATCAATTCTTTTGAAATTCCATCAATAGATGAATGCATTTCGTCCTAAATGATATTAATTAAAATAACGGTTGAATTTGTATAACCAATTTATTCCAGTAACATTGAATACATTATTCGATGAGAAATAGAAAGAATTAACATATTTTGATAAAACCAATTATCTTATTTTTTATGTTCAATAATATTTAAAGTGTTTTTGTCATTATATTTTTTAAATGTGTTGTAAATCATTTGTTTAATATCTGAAATGTAGATGTTGCTATTCATAATCTTCACTCCACAATGGATTTTCTGATTTTATTTCCAACTAAAGTTCCAATCAAAAATGAAAGATATGTCTGGAAGTGTAATGTTCAGTTATCTCATGAATTTCCAGTTATTCCCAGAAATATTTTTAATATTCTATAAAATAATGAATTTAATATTTTAAAAAGAATGTGCGTAACATAATATGTACTATAATAAACGCTATTTACAAAATACAATAAAAATATAATTAAGACAACTTTAAACATATCTCTTACTTTGATTCACATGCATTATGCAAAAATATCCAAAACACGTCCAATTCAACGACATAAATACATGTAAATGCATTCATAGCTTAAAACAATCGTACGTTCTATTTTTAAGTTAAAACAGCAGGAAATTCTTAAGAAATGCAAATATAAATATTTCAAACAGTAGAAGAAACAAGAATACAGAAAATTATAACGATACTCCAGAATTTTCTGAATAAATAAACATGTTTGATATATGATTTGACATCGCTAACATTCTTGGATTAATAAATAGAGAATGCAAACATATCCCCCCCCCAAAAAAAAAACATATTTGAGAATGTAAGAGATATGAACAAAATAAAAGACGTATTAAAAAAATATCTAAATTTTATTTAATGTATTTTAATTTAAATTATTTTCATGCTAATGTCAGCAAGATAAGAGTATATTTACTTTTCACTCTTTATTATTAATATTTTATATAAGTTTCAAGTGCATAGCTATTTAAAATGTTGAAATTGTGCAAAACATCAAGCTAATCTGATACAAAGTCAGCCGATTACATTATCAAGAATTAAAATTATCTGTTGAAGAAACAACTTAGTATAAAATATAATGTAAGCGCAGTAGAAACAGGAATAAATTTAATTTGAAAGGAAAACATAAGTAAAAATAAAATAAAATAAGTAAAAAGAAAGATAATAAATTGATATAGTTATAAAGTAAAAAATAGCAAGTAATAAATAGTATAATTAATTAAAATAAATAATGCAACCAAGTAATAAATTAAGGAATTATATAATAGTCTAATATTATATATAATATATAATATTATTAATATAGTAATAAAGTGGAATAAGAATTTGAAATAATACTTTATTGCAATAAAGATATAAAATGAAGTAATAAAGTAAAGTAAGAAACTCTTTCTTTCTTGAAATGCAGCTTTTTATATTACTGGATTTCGATTTTCTTAATATTGGTTAGATTAAAAAAGTGATTAAACAAATTTCATTTTAGTAATAGGATAAATTAAGAAATTTTAACCTTTTCAATTTGAGTGATGTACTGAAAGTTATATCTTGATTTTAAAATTGTGACATGGATTCCAGAGTTTTCTTTTGTAAAGAGAAAATATTAATGATTTCTTTTATAACTTACTAGCCGCCTTTGCCGACCAGCTGGGTCGCCATGAGTAATGGGTTCTAAAATCGTCAATTAAATAACATATTCATTAGCCTTGAAGTAACTCCGGGCATTGATTGGCCTTAAATTAATGTTTTTTTTAAGATGATGGACTGAAAGCTCTAAAAGAACGCGTTTTCATAATAATATTCTTTAATTTTATAAATCAGTCAATTTTAATGATTGATTTAGAAGACTGATTGATAAAGCAACTTTTATTTAAAATATTAATAAAAATATTTTGTAAAATATGGCTCACAGAGCAAAGAATGAAGAAATCTAAAACTCATTATTCATAAATGCATTGTTTGACTCGAGATACATAAAATGTATTTATTTACTTCATTTAGATCAAATTAATAGTATTAAACAACATATATGCCTATTAATAATATTTTAAAATTTGGCCATTGGACCAGAATTTGAATGCATATCCTGTATAAATTCAATGCTGTATAAATAAAGATAATTTATTCAATTAATGATTTAAATATTGCAAACGATCATCGAATCCTTTGCCTTGCATTTTTAAAAGAAAATATCACATTTTATATTTCTTTTATTTTATCCAGTCACGTTCTAAAAGTTGCATTCCTTCAGATTTAATTTGGGATGATAGTTTTTTTTTTTAATTTGAACTTCCGTCAAAATGATGGCAACACGGTGATAAAACCTAATTTTTTCCCTTTGACGTGCTCTTGAAGATTTTGTAGAAAAATTAGCTTTGCATTTATTTTTTTAGAAACTATCACATTTTTTAATGCAAAAAAAAATTGAATTAATGGTAGAGATATTGCAAATGGTAATAGAAATATGCCATTAAGTCGGGATTCTAATGCGTATCCTGTCTAAATTCGATCAGGTTTACCGTAAAGAAGATTTATTGAATTAATTATTTATATATTGCAAACGATCATAGAATCCTTTGTTTTGCATTTATTATTTTAGAAAATATCACATTTTATATATTTTTTTTTATTTTATCCAGTCACGTGCTAAAAGTTGCATTTCTTTAGATTTGTTTTGCGACGATAGTTTTTTTTTTATTCGAACTTCCGGCATTCTTTTATTCTATCCAGTCACGTGATAAAAACATGGTTAAAATATTTCTTTAAAAATTCGTTAAAAATAGAAGCTTACGTTATAAATTAAAGAAACTGATACCGTTGGAAAGCTAATTTTTGTATCTTTAAATTGATATAAAAATCATGTTTTATGAAATAATATTTTTGGAAGTTATGGCGGAAAAACTTCGAAATTTCGCTTAAATTTTAATTAATTCTAATTCTAATTAAACATTCATAAAAAGGGCTCCGAGGTGCACATTCCCGACCTCCAAGGTATACATGTACTAAATTTGGTAGCTGTAGGTCCAACGGTCTGTCCTGTAGAGCGCCAAAACACACACACGCACACACACACACATTGAGCTTTATTATAAGTATAGATTATCCAGATCCATTCAAAGCCATTTACGAATGCGAAAGGCTAAGAAAGTACCAATTAAGAAATTGTTACTTTTTATTGTTTTTAAATATTTTGAAAGATTTTTTTTTAGTTTCAGCATGAAAACATTTGAAAATATTTATTCATTGTGCATGCATACCCATCGACAGTCAGTGAATGTTTTGACCAATATAATTTGAAATTAATAGAAGTAATGCAAAATCTGCATTCTAGATCATTTATCAAATCCTCAGCCATAGATAACTCTAAAATAGGATTTTTGGACTAAGACAGATTTCAAAACTTAGAGCCACCAAAATCAGGCACAATTTTCTCATTATTACTCTATTCCAACTTTTTATATTTTGTGCACAAGAAAATAGAAGGGAATTAACAATATAAAACTATTATAGTTTTTAAATTTGGACGCAAATATAAGAATATTGTTTTGTTTTTTTTAAATTCCTTTATAGTAAGTGACACTGAGCGAACACATAAAAAATCATGTACATCTACTCAAAAAAACCGTTTTGTGTTTTTCCCCCCCATAATATCGTCTTAACAAGTACAACAAAATATAATATACATTACTGATTAAAAGTATTGCACGTTCGAAAAATTGCACGCTTTTTTCAAGAATAAGCCTACAAAAGTAATATTTTGTTTCCCTTTAAAACGATATTTCTTAGTATAAATGTGATGTAGAAGTTTCAAGCCATTATGAAGCAATTCTCTGCAACGATTGCTTCAGCCCGATAGTTTATTATAAACTCTCTCTGACTGAGATGGATTTCATTTCGTTTGGTGCACCGTCGAAGTGCATTTGCTGTGAATGACTTTTCAATTTAAAACTTTCATTTTGCTTAGAAATTTGTGAATTAACTCTTGAGAAGTGCCAAGGTGCTATTGTAGTGCATCAAGAAACGATTTCAAATGTTAGGATTGCTTTCTGCAGTTAGTGGACTGTTTTACGTCTCATAAAAAGATTCAAAACAAAAAATCATTAAACAAAAAGCCTAAAAATGGTCATTTATGGTTATCTTCTATACGTGCTGATACTGCATTGTCACTATTAGGCCTTAAAAATAGATTTGCATGTTCTGATACATTTAATAGAGAACGGAAAGAGTCTACGCCTGCCATTGCCATTCCCAGAATAATTCACAGGAGACTCTGCGAAGCTGATTACAAGGCACAAGAATTAGAAGGAAAAAAACCAGTAATGGCGAACGCGATAAGGAAAAACAATTGGAGTGGGTTAATGTGCACAAAAACTGGAGTATTTCAGGTATTCATATTTGGATACACATTCATATTTGGGCAAGTTATATTCAGGAATAAAAGTCGCTTTTTTTAAATGTCTGACAGGACTTTTCTAGTTTCGCGTAAAGGCGTACTGAATGTGACCAAATGCTTGGTTAGTAGTTTAATTTCTATATGGAATTTGTACAGGGACGTCAATTTGTATAGGGAATCAGGAATGGGGACAAATTGTTGGTGTGCTCAAAGATCTACTTACTTGTAGTGTTTTTAAAATGTTCAAAAGGCAGAAACTCCTATTTCGGCAAGATCCATCTCCCTGGAATACATCGAAAAAGGTACGACAAACCTTATATTTAATTTAATTTTTTTTTTCAGTTCTGTCCTCTAAATCGGAACATTCATTATTTTAGTCTGCATTTGCAAAACATGATACTAATGTTCTCTCACAACTAGGAAATTCTCCAGATTTAAACCCCATTGATAATTTAGGGAGTATAATGACAAAAAATAACTTAGAATCCTTCTAGAACAAAACGGGAACTTAAGAAAACAATAATAAAAGTTTGGAAACATGAAATACTGAAAGAAGTGTTGCAAAACTTTGTGGATTCATGCCTAACAGAGCGGATGTTATGAACGAAGCTAGAGGTCACCCTACCAAATATTAAATGTTTTTCAGATAATTTGAGCTCTTTTATTATCTTTTTCTGATCAAAGGAATGTTTTTCGCTACTTCATTTTATTCCAATTAACCAAAATGGATTCCAATACTGTTAACCGTACACTACAAAATGTACTGTTAATCTGTATATTTTTTTTCTCTTTGAATATATATATATATTACTTCAATATTTTAATTATATCTATCATTAAGACTAATTGAACATATTGACATAAGAAAATATACCTTTAAGTGAAAATAATATTATATTTTGGAGGCTTATTCTTGAATTTCAAACTTGCAATACTTTTGATTATAGAGTATATGAAAAAGAGTAATAACAATGTACTGTTTCATTTAAAAAATAACAAAGCTCTTTTTTAAATTGCCCGAAAGAAAAATTATCAACTCGAAAGTTTACAAACTGTGTAAACACCCAAGTATTATTAAATTTATTGTTATACAGAGGATTAAATGAACAGCAATAAAATCGGAACCACTACAAATTTCTCTTAGCTTAAACATTTAGTGCCCAAAAAAAGTATTGCGATCGAAAACTTAGTAGGATTTAAAATTGTTATGATCACAAATTTGAAAGCCATGATCGAAAACAAGGTGGTTTGCAATAAAATTCAGAAGAAGGTAAAGGCTCAACTGGGGTGCAAGTGTAGAAGAAAAAGCAAAATAATTTTTTAAGTAATAGCTAACTTGTATTTTTATCATCAAAAGTTCATCTGTGTTGCCTTATTAGATAACTTACTGTATGACATAACTTACTGTATCAATTTACGAGTAACTAAGCTTTAATATAATTTTAGAGTTATAACTAATTGAGTAAAAGTACTTTGAATTAGGATTCAAACATTCATCAAGATTTTGAGAATGATAAATCTGATGTCGAATCTGATGATCGGTAGTATTCAAACTGGATTCTGCCTAGTGCAGGGATTCAGCAACTGTTGAAACAGAAGTGCCAAAAGCATTAATTTACAAAATTTTCCAGTTTTTAAATAGCTGCAAAAAATGCTCGATTAAATACTCTAGAATTTGGATACACATGTTTTTTTTTTATATTTCAAACAAATGGCTTAAAATACGGAATAATCTTTACTCATATAAAAACACATATATAAGTAATTAACCTTCATGTTTTATTAAGTTATGCTGAAGCAATTCTTGTCAACAGTGGCATTGGTCTCATCATGATATTGCTTCAAATTTTTAAAATGAAGTAATTTACTGCTCATGCAGTTATCTGAAAGATAAATATAGTCCCAGAGTCTTATCTCTGAAAACATAACAATATTTCAAGTTTATATGATTAGGTCATGTTAAATGTAGCGATTTGTAATTATGTTAATAGAAGCTGTTGTGAGGTTAGGTACTTAAAATAGAGTTTCATATCTTTAAGGGTTTTGATAGTAAATTCTTTATATTTTGTATGGAATTGGAGAGCTACGACTTTTCCCCAAAAGAGCTGCAGGCTTCCGATCCTTGGTCTAATGCTATCTTTGTAATACGATTCTTCTCCTTTTCAGCAAATTCAAATTGGTGAAAGTAAATATTAATCTACATCCCCTTTATACACTGAAAAAATACTTGTTCTATGAATAGTTGAATATAATATTGTTATTCTTGAATTCTATAGACAGAAATACATTTCATAAAAAATGTTTATGATTTTTTTGTCTCAAATTAAATTGATTCTATTAAAAGATTTAAAAAAAGTTATTATTTTTCTTCTCTATCCAGTCGTATGATTCCAAAAGAAAAAAAAAACGTTGCATATCATAAACTTAATCTTCAACATTAAAATTACAACTGAAAGATAAACAAAATAAAAACTAAACAGTACATTTCAAAAAACAATTTCTGTAATATTGCATTGTTGATGTTTGTATTTTATAATATGAAATTTGAAATTTAATCTGCTTTTGTTTTGAATTGCCGGATGATAAAAAAACTTTAATTCAAAATTTGATCTAACATTTCCTGGGATTAAATTTATTTGCTTCTGGCAAATATGAAATCCAAAATGGAATTCATTTTGCTGCAGCTTGGATACTACTGATTCTAGAGACACTAAAAATGTCAAAAACATTAGTTACTCAAAAATGAAATCCACTTTCTTTGATGAAAATTCAAAAAATTATTATTTTTGATTTTATTAATTTGTTCTGGTAAATTTCAAATTTATTCTAAAGTTTTAGAATATTACTCCTTACATTATCATTTCTACATTTCTTTTTTATAAATTATTTGAAGTAAATGAATATACGTATAAGTCATTTGAATGCTCAAAAAGAATGAAGAAATTTGATGCCAGTATATTGATTTGAAACAAAAAAAAATATTTTTATATAATATAAATATGTATATTTTATTTACAAGTAGTATATTGGAGGTTTATTCAGCAGTTTGAACTTAGCTCTTCGACTTTTTTGGCCATCACTGTCGCATAATAATGTCTTTTTTTCATCACTCATAACTTGGGACCACTGATCATCGGTCCAATTAATGCGTTACTTTGGTCACTGTTACATGTTTACATGCTGTTGTAAATTGGTAGGAGTGTTTTTTCGTTAAATTCTATCTAGTTTATTCTAGTCCAATATCGAAATTTTTTTTCCAATTGTTCTGTACCAGACGTAAATGCCCGCATCATTCGAATGGTCGCTAATGACATTCTTCTATTTTGAAGACATAGCTTTTATTTTTTTATTTTTCTACCATCACCAGATGTGTTGCTTCCTTTTTTTTATTTTCCGTGCTTTGTTTTTTTATTGAGTTTGTCTTCTGACACCGTAAACAAAATTTTAGGGCTCCAGATTATGTTACTGAGGCGCTCACTTCTTTTGCAATTTCAACATAAAAAAGATCTAATCTCTTTCTAGGGGCCCAATATATTCATTTATTTGTTGTTATAGATTCTTGGCTAAACATTAGAAATATTTACAAGAATTTCTGCTGTATATTAAAAAAATATAACAAAACTTCTAACAAAATTTAATTACATCAAAACAGAAAAAAGGCCAATAATGACTTGTTTGAACTTTAAACACGATGTCAGCTTTTGCTATCTAAAAATTTGATTGATTCCCAGAATAAGAACAGTGAACTTTCAGGTAAGTTAAAAATTACGATATTACTATTCATTTCATCAATTCTTTCTTATTCAGATTAAAGTAAGAATAACTTTTTTGTATTGCAGATATTTGAATTTTGCTTTTTGTATTGAAATTAGCATTAAAATTTCATCAAAATGATATATATGAGTTTCCGTTTTGTGATGTATGATATTTTCTATAAGCATGAAAATTTAGAAGCCATAACTATTTTTAAATATGTCCACAATTTTGGCAACCACTGTTAGCTAATCACTTCGCAAAATATTAATCCAAGTTATTGTTATTTAGTTTTAAAATTCAAGATAACCCTGTTAATAAGCAGGAATTGCATATTCAAATAAAATCGTTGTTATTCTTATTCAAAATTCTGGATTCTTCTAAATTTTCATTTCTGAAGAGCCAAGAATTCAAAAATTAAATAAATATTGGAAATCTCAACAGACAGGCATTTTAAAAGAGCGCAAAAGTTAGCTCTAGAATATTCGAACCTCCAGAAAGCAAGGGTAGAGAGCATTACATTTTGATGCTTTTCGTTTGCAAAGAACCGATCATGTCGTACCAGATTAACGAGAATGCGAACAGCCGAAGGGAAGGAGCTCTGATAGACTTAATCGAATTATCATTTGCAACCGAGAGTCGTTAACATCTGTAAAGTGTTATTAACGACTGCCAAATGGCAAACAGATAAATGAATTCCTGGAAGTGGATGTCGTTAAACAAGTCACTATCAGAGGTTTCGGGAAAAGATTTCGGTATCTTGCTGTGAACTGGAAGAAAATTGCAAATGGGTGTAAGCTGCAAGAATCATTTCCTACCTCAGAGAATGATTCTTAAGCGTTAATAGAAAAGAACATACTAAATAAAGTCTTCTCCCTTTGGTAAGTCGAGATAAATGCTGCCCTTTTATTATCTTTTCTCATTAAAAATCTTGCATATTAAAAATGTCATTTTAATTCACAAAATGGTTCACGAAAATTTATTAAGACAGAAGAAGTAAAAGAAGATGAATTAAATAAAGAAAAATATTTCAAAAAAGGTATTATACTTTTAGAAACACTTTTAAATTGGATGAAGTGTAAAATTTCTTGCGTTAAAACAAATGAATGCCAAATACATTTTTGCTCAAAACTGATTTAAATTTTACACATCATCCAATTTAAAGCCGATTGTTTCTAAAAGTATATCTTTTTTTGCAATTATCTCCTTTAATTAACTCATCTTCTTTATTTTCTTTTATCTTAAGAAATTTTCTTGGACCAATTTGTGCATTGAAAATGGTGTCTTTATAAATCAATATGCTCCTAATGTATATTTAAACAAAGAAATTAAAATATTATTCGAAATAAAAGGAAATTTTTTAATTCTTTTAAATTTGATGAATAAAATTTATTTCTATGTAGATAAACGAAGATGGTTACAAGCACAGGTTAACGACATGATTATTTTTTCTTAATTTTGTTACCTTGTAGGATATCTTTTCTAAGTGAAACTGCACATTTTTTGTAAATATTTTACTATCGAATTTGCTATTGTGAATTTGCTATTGTAAAAGTCGGAATTCATTTTCAGCAATAAGGAAAAATGGCGGTGAAAAATTACTCTGCATTAAACAAAATACACGACTTTTATCAATGATTCAGTTTTAAATTCTGATATGCAGTTTCAATTCAATAGAACTTTTGCTTCCAAAAATTGTCAAAGAGCTAATTAATAAGGAATAAAAAAAGGTCTAGAATTTATTATCAAGTATTTAAAGGAAAGTTTCATATATCTTTATAAAAATGAATGCGTATGTAGTATTGTGCCCCGTGCATGTGCGTTTGGTTGTGAGCAGATGCTCTACAAAAATACTACTCTTTGATTTAAAGTTAACAAACTTTAGCACATATATACTTTATATGATTTAAATTCAGAGTTTTTTTGTCTTTTTAAATACCGGGTGGCCAGAAATAAAACACCCCTACTCTGACCTCCCTGGATATCGAACTACTCAGTGTAAAGGCTTGAAAATTTGTGGACATACTATTCAAAAAATGGGGAAACGGATTTCACGAAAAAAAAATTTAGTTCCAGAAATCACCGATAGGTGGCGCTGTACCACTGGACGTATGCTGAAAAGACACAAAAACACGTTTTAAACACATTTTATTTGAAAGTACCAAGCATACATGAAACAAGGACGTTATCGATGCAGGGAATGCTGCTCAATATGGTTCCCTTCCTGAAGATGTAAAATGTGAAGTCTGTGGACAGCTTGTTCAACTGCGGATCGTAACTGGTCATCTGAGATGCTTCTCACATGCAGACTGATACTCTCTTTCAAATCTGCCAAGGTTATCAGACGTTCTCGATAAACAAGGTTTTTTAAGTGTCCCCAAAGCCAAAAATCACACGGATTAAGATCCGGTGAACGAGATGGCCAAGTTGTCGGAAACGCGCGACTGATTATTCTGTCAGTGGTGAAATGTTGGCGAAGAAACTGTTGCACAGGGAGTCCAATGTGTGGAGGTGCTCCATCTTGCATAAAAGTAATGGTGTCAAGGCATTGGCGCTGCTGCAAATGGGGTACAACAAATGTTTCGAGCATCCTTTTGTACCTGTTGGCCCTCACGGTACATGTCTCAAGGCCATTGGAAGTAACCTCTTCGAAAAAGAACGGTCCAAGGATGAATGTGGCTGTGAATCCACACCAGACTGTAACTTTCGGTGAGTGGAGTGGAATCTCTTGGAAGGTACGGGGGTTTGTCGTGTCCCATATGCGACAGTTATGGGTGTTCACTGTTCCACTGAGGTGGAAATGGGCCTCATCGCTCCACAGAATCTGCCACGGCCACGATGCATCCACTTCAACTCTAGCAAGAAATGTCAATGCAAAGGTCAGTCGCATCTCCCTGTCTGTGGCCAGCAATTGTTGATTAGGGCGGATTTTGTACGGGAAACAATGCACCATTTTTCTGAGTACGTTCCACACTGTGCTATAGGGAACACCCAAGTGTCGTGACACTGCACGTGCACTACTGCAGCCTAAAACATTATCCATTGACTGTTCAACAATACCGGTGGCAACATCTTCAACGACATCTGAACGAACCGGTTTGCGTCCTCGACCAGGCTGAACTCCAAGATGTCCAGTTTCCTCGAATCGAGCGATCATTCTCCTGAGAGCTTGTGGAAGCAATGGTCCCTTACGCAAATCCTTAAGTCGGCGAAACTCTCGAAGTGCTGCTGGAGCACTTCCTTTATTCTCGTAAAACAACTTCACAAGCAAAGCGCGTTCTGGCAGCGTGACAGCCATCACTAATAAGAATGACATTCCCCACCTTTTAATTTCTTTTATACCCAGAACATGGCTTCTAACCATGCTTTATGCAAATTTTTCTGGTTACAGTATGAAATTGCAGTTACAACGGGAGTTCTAGCTTCTTTACTATTTTTATTTTCCATAAGGGGCAGAAAAATTAAAAAGGAAGCATGGAAGCATTCCATTCCGCATAAACATTTTAATTTTTATTATTATTTGTGTCTTTTGATCATAGTTCCAGTTGTGCAGCGCCACCTATCAGTGATTTCAGGAACTAATTTTTTTTTCGTGAAATCCGTTTCCCCATATTTTGAATAGTATGTGTACAAAATTTTGAGCCTTTACACTGAGTAGTTCGATATCCATGGAGGTCAGAGTAGGGGTGTTTTATTTCTGGCCACCTTGTATTTTAATTAGTTAAAAAAATAAGCAGAAATTTTGGGCTAATTGGAGAAACCCTAAGGAGAAAATTAAAAGACGAAACTGATTTTTTCATCTTAAAAATCAAAAATAATTTTTTTTTAAATAGCTTCCGATTTCTCTTATAATTTTTTGAACAAATGATATTTATCTTATTTTCCCACATTTGTTTTTACACAAAATAAAATTTAAATTGCTCAACAAAATTATACATGAATGAAAAAATTTGCTTTTATCAATGACTCTACATCACACTGATAAAGGCTAAATGAAACTGAATTAACGCATTCAACAAATTAAAACATGGAAAGCTTTAGAATTTTATGAATTTTAGCTTTTATGGAATAAAAGTAAAATAAACAATAAACAATAAAAATGATAATATCTCGAAAAAATGAGAGGGAAACGATTGTTTTTAAGTTTAACAAAGTTTAAAAGATGTTTTTCAAGTATATACATAATTAATTTAATAACTATGCTTTATTTAAAGCGGATGTAATTGAATACATACAATATATCTACTGAATCTTTTGTTATGTATAAAAACATCTATTAATTCATTTAGAAAAAAAATGTGAAAATGAATCCATTTATCTTATTAAGAAAAATTACCTGGGTTTGTTAATTATTACATTTCATGCAGCTTTAATCATTGCATTTCAAACAATACAAATCATTTAAATTTTTGTACAGACTCCCAGTCTTATAAGCCACATTAAAAAAATAATATTCTTATGAAGCAAATAAAAAAGTGATTTTTTTTTCGACAAAAGTTTTTTTTATATAAGGAAATTTATTTTCATTAGGAAAAAGTACATATTTGAAAAATGATGTTTTATATAAATTAAACGAGGGAAAAGAAATTAGTATAAGAAAGATGTTTTTAAAAAATGACACTAAGTTGAATTTTCAGATTTATTATTAACAATCACAAGTGTATCTTAAATAAGGAACATATTTACATGAAAAGTTTTCACACATATTGAACATTTTAATTTTAATACAAATAGATAATAAGACAAGGCATAAGTACCTGATAATTTTGAGTCTAGCTAATGCTCCAAAAAATGGGTGCATGTGCTAGCTTATTTATATACATATTTCTATTTTCTTCATTATTCTTTGAGATTAGAAGATTGAGATGGAAGAGTTAAATAATGCAATATTCTATCATAAAATTTTAAAAAAGGAGAAAAAGGTATACAAGTACATTTTTTTAAAAAATCAATCATTTTTAATGCTAATTGTTGGTAACTTTGACATGTAATTACATTATCTTCTCATACTTCAGAATTTTACTTCCTGTAAATTTTGAAAAGAGTAGAGATAATTTATTTTAAGAAGTACAATAAATTAAGAATATTTAAATGCTATGTCCTGAATATAAAAATAGTAAGGCCAGTAGAATTCCAATTCAGAAAAGGTAAAACTCCATGAATTTCTTCCATTTAAAGCAAAGCAGAGGTTTTATTTCTTTATTGCCTATTCTCCGAATTCATTAGGAGTCGATTCGAGATAAGACAGTTTTCGAAATGAGATTAATTCTTTAAAAAGTAAAGTCACTTCTCATTACTTCCAAATTTTCAAGAGATTTTGAGATACGGAATAGCATTTTATTGAGTCTGCGAACCGTGTGCTTTCTTTAATCTTGTGAATCCTTTTTAAAAATTAGATGCTATATAGTTAGAGTTGAAGTTAATGAGTTATGATATCCGTTCCACATTTGTGAAAGGAATTCCAAACGTAATAGCGAGGTTATTAAAGTGAAATAATTTAGGATATGAATTTAGTTTTTATGTGTTTTGTTTATTTGAGAACATACTGTTATTTTCTAAATATTCATAATATAAAAGGCTAAAAAAGCACTAAGGACTATTCTCCATTTTTTATTTATTTGAAATGCCAGCATCTGAATAAGAATAAAATGTAAGCATTATTTGTTGAATCAAATAAACTTTTATTCATTGTCATTAAGCGTTTGTTTTGACTAAATAGTCCCATTTTTGACATATCTCGTAATTTCTCTTCTAAATTTAATAACTGAAAAAATTTTTACTTTCTAAGATAATAAATTTACTGAAGTTCTTATTTTAAAAGATTTGATTCATAATTTCAGTTTTACTCTTTATTTTTATTGTTCAGTTGCAAGTTTGTTGAGAAAAATTTATATTTATTTAAATATAAAAAACTTTACCAGTAGAATGTGTGCACTCAATTTATAAAAGTTTATTATTTTTTCTAAGAGATTTATCTAAAAATCTATTATTCTAAAGAAAACCAATTAAAAAAATACTAAAATAAAAAAATATGAAAATTTCTGAGTAATTAAATCAACACAAGTTGATTAATTGTGTTCATAATTGATGTGAGAATTACTAACATTATGTACAAATCATTGTCGTGAATAATGGAATATTTTAAATTCACCCATATTCTTAAAATATTTTCAATATTTTTGGTATTGCATCTTTTAAATTAATTGATGGTTCATGTAACAAACATACTATGATTATAACTATGATTTTTTTCTCTATTGTAGAGATTTAACTTAAACAAACTTATTTCTCATAATTTAATTATTTCATCATTTACCCTGACAGTTCTTATAAACATATTATGCATATTGGAGATTGAATAATCCTTATGGTGGTTTATCAAAGTAATACCGTTATATTTTTTATTGTTAAATTGGAGTAATTGTATTGGTAAGAAATAAATAAAATAATGTAAGCTCCTATCCAAATCCCAATCATCCGAAATTAGAAATTATTCAAAATCCACGGTGGAATTAGGTTTTAATGGTTATTTTTCCAAAACTGGATAAATATCCAATCATTAAAGCAGCGATGCAGAAGCGGGCTTTGAAAGGTGATTTGGAGGTTTGTATTCCCACAATTCAATTGAAATTAAAGAGCTTATTCCATTAACGGGGAATTAACTTTAAAGCTTTAATTCACATTAATTAAAGGAACTACTGAATCAGCACACTTAATTGATTTCGGCTCATATCATCTGCATGAAACAATAATAATACTAATTAAATATCTTATAAATGAATATAAGCCTATTTAAAGTTAAATATTCTAAATGGATTCATTTTGATATGTTCTCCGACTCTGAAAATTAAATGCCATCATTTTTAATTATTGCATCAATTTTTCCATTTAATTAATTGCATTTCTGCTTATATAATTACAATTTTATTTATCGTATCATTTTTTTCATTTTTTCTTAATGAAATGACATCATTAACGATACGAATTATGATAGTAATTATACAATGAATAAATATTAGAT
>JAPMOQ010003811.1:30295-82158 GCA_026543055.1 Argiope trifasciata
AACGATACGAATTATGATAGTAATTATACAATGAATAAATATTAGATGTTTTCATAAATAGTCACATTTATTATGATTTTTCTAGATATTCAAAATTTGTGGACTTCTATCAAACATATCCAGTTCAAACTGGTCACGACAAGTGAACCCCCCCCCTCTTCATTCTTTTGCGATTTTGAGTTCTTGATGTCTATATTTCAAGTTTTGAAAATTCCATTTCCTTTCCCTTAAACACTAGATACCTATTTTTGTACTAAAATTTTTCAGTACTGTATTAAATAAATGCAATATTGCATGGCGAAACATCAGATAATCTTCTTTAATAAACTGAATTCAAATGTTATTTTGTAAAATACTTATAATACTAATCACAAAATCTTGAAACTCAAGATCTTGCGATTAGTTCTATAAGCATTTTTTCTTTTAATTAGAAAACTAAGTAAAATAATGTATGTATGTATATGTATGTCTGTATGTATGTATATATGTCTGTCTGTATGTATATATGTATATATGTCTGTCTGTCTGTATGCATATATGTCTGTCTGTCTCTATGTATATATGCCTGTATGTATGTATATATGTCTGTATGTATGTATATATGTATGTCTATCTGTATGTATGTATATATACATGTGTGTGTGTGTGTGTGTGTGTGTGTGTGTGTGTGTGTGTGTGTGTTTATATATTGATGGTTCTAAACCTTTTCAAGAACATAAGCAAGCTTTCCATAAATTAACCTCATTAATTTTATGATTGAATATATTTTATCAATAATAGTCAACAATAACTATTAGTGGAGTGATTTAACCTTAGAATTCTATATTCAATTCCATTTCAGACACAGTCCGCAGAAAAGCATTAGAAAAATATTAAATTCATTCAAGTAATATTTGAACGAACAATATGTTTGGGAATTAAGTAATTGTTTGTAAATATTGTCATGTTTGATAAAGTAAATAGACTTTAATAAAAGAATAAACAATTTGTCTCATCTAATCAGGTAGGCATCCCGTTTATTTCCTTTCTTCCATAAGGTCTTAAAAAAGGCATTTCTTATTAATTATGAACTAATTCAAAATCATTTATTTATTTTTATGTTTATTTTGTTTTTGGTCCTCATAATTTTTACTTTATTCAGGCTCTAAGAAAAGTATACCGATTATATGATTCGGTAACATTTTTAAATTTAAATTATGGTTTTCACAGCAAATTAAATGATTATGAAAAAAGCATTGTTGGAATTTTAGCATGATGTATCTTAATAAGTCGTTGCCAACTAAAATAACATTTAAATGGCTTTCATTTTTTATCATGTTTAAACACCTGATATGTATCACTATTTCTGAAAGAAAAATGATTAAAATTTTGACTTAGTATCGTCAAAATAGAAGAATGTGTACTTCAAGTGTAGAAGTTATTGTTTTAAAAAATTGAAATTCATCATGGTATATTAGTGATCATATATTTTGTATTGCCAAAATCATTTATTTTGTATTATTCATCATTAGTTCTTTTTTTAACTAATTGCTTTTTAAATCCCATTTCAATATCAGCTAATATTTAATTACTCTTGAGGAATGAGAAATTGCTGTGAATTTTGCAGCGAGCAACGTTTAAGTTTATGATTGAAAATTTATTATTATATATGTAATCAAAACCTTTAAAATAGTGAAGATTGGTGAAAGGGGTCGGCAATTTTTTGTAAAAAATAATTTTTTATACAATTGTAAAAGATCAATATGAAAATAAAAATTTGTAATGCTCTTTCCGTGGATGTGAATATTTTCAGAAGTGAAGTAAAAAAATTATCACTCTATCTTACAGACGGCATAGTCTTAAAATATCTCTCAAGGAGAAGTTTATATCCCCATAAGGAATTTTCACACGATCGAAATTCGAAGCTGTTTCTGTGTAATTAACTGTTTAAAAATTTACTCGCTTCGTAAATATCCCGTACATTCAAAACAGCGGTTGTGGAAGTTTGGAAGTTATTAGTTTGGAGAAATCCTTAAATTTGGTTCTCAGAACTTTTACTCACGGTTCATTAAAAGCTATGACTCCGTCATTTAGTATAAAATTTGCTTTTAATTAACAATATTGAAATATGTTTTTACTGAAATTGATTATTCGAAATTAAAACGTAATTTATTAAACAAAGAATCAATAATATTTTCAATGAAATAAAAAAATAATTGTTTGAAAATTATATTGAAATTATTATAAAATATGTTATGCATTTTTTAAATAATGCTCTAACAGCAACAATCGAAAAGAAATCAAAAGATTTATATTAAATTAAAACAGATTATTGGTTGAGTATCTTGTGCGTAATATCATATTTTTATTCTATTCATTCATATTCTTGTCCTATTTATATATATTATTGTTTTATTTTTTCATATTCTTTTTATTATTTCATGTTCTTGTTCTTTCTTCATATTATTTTTTATCTTGTTTCATATTATTGTTCATCTTGTTTCATATTATTGCTTAGGGTCTTCTTCATTTCATCTTTTTTTTTCTGCTGTATTGCCATGACTGGAAATATGAAAACTGTTTACGAATGTCATTGTTTTTGTTCTTTTTCATTTAATACTCTTGTGCTTGATTCATATTATTTTTTCTTTTCTAGACTTTCATTTCATATTCTTGTTGTTTCTGTACATTATTATTTCTGTCATTGTTTTACATTTCCTATTCTTGTTCTATTTTTTCATATTATTGTTTTACTATTTACCCATTTCGTATTTACTATTTATTTATATTATTTTTCCTGCTGAAGTTCCACATTTCATATATTTGTTCTTGCACATTATTGTTTCTGTTCTTGTTAGAAATTTCATATATTTTCTATTTTTTCATGTTCCTCTTCTTATAATTCTTGTTTCCTTATTCATATGCTTTTTCTATTGTATTTCCATGAATAGAAACGCAAGGTCTGTAAATGAATGTAGGCGCGAATGAACCATCTTATAATTAAAAATTTTTTAAAAAAGTGATTGAACGAAATTTTGTGAATCTTTATTGGACTTTATAGAAATTGAAAAATACATAAAGAACTTTCATATTTCTTTAACTAAATTACATCCTTAGAAAATGCTAATATTTAACTTAGTTTTATATATAAAGATTAATAAATGGCATTATTTTCCTAAACAATTTACAATTTCTTCTCCCAAGAGCATTCATTTTTTAGGTAGAAACTCTTTTATTGTCTTTCATTTAGCTTCAGCTGCTTTGTAAATAAGCATTGGTTGACTTCAGGCTCTCAGAGGATGAATTTCCTTTGACTGGTCGTCAAGATGAGATATGCCCAAATTTCCAAGTAAAAGTAATTAATTTGTTAATTTATAGAAGCGTTGATTTAAAGTGAAATTTTCGTTTGTGAATTCAAGCATTTCCTGTAATTTTAAGAATATATATTAATATTCTGGGGAAATTATGTAAACTATATTGAAAGTCAACTATACAATTACTACATTGAATACTATGATGAATGATTCCCTAGCTTTACATTTACGTAGTGTGCAGATATTGAAGAAGTTGTTCATGACTAACAAAATAATTGCTCATTGAAATTATGTTTATAATTTGGTTATGAATAGGTGAGTGTCAAGAAACAAAGCTTCTTTAATTAAATTTCAAAATCGATGTAATTTTAATTTATATTTTACTGAAGTTATTGTATATAAAAATGATTTCTTAAATCAAAACAATTCTATTAAATAACAATAAAAAAATAAATTTTCAAAATTGAATGATATGGAATTCCAAAAAAATTTAATGGCACAGATTTCAAGACAAAACATTGGCAAAGGAGACGAAACTTTCTTTTCTTTTAGAAATGAATGAACTGGTAACAGTATCAAGAACAAAAGCATTATGGAGTACTAATTGACATTTTTTTATTTAAATAATAGTTTTTTAAAAACTTCATTCTTTCCTTTACATTGCTATCATTTTATTAAATTAAAGTTGCATTTGTTTATTTTGTACTAGGCGGGAATCAGATAATTGAATTAAACAACTAAAGTGTTGAAAGAAATGTTTTTGCCTTCCCTTAGCATTTTCAACTATCGAGCATTCTTCATCTATAATAAATATTAATTGCAAATTAAAGTATTATTATTTAATATAATAATATTTTAATTATTATTATTCAAATATTGTAAAAATGATCCTAATTAATAAATTAATTAGGATTAAATAAATTAAACGTAATTAATAAATCATGTGTTTACAGATGCAAACAAATCAAACTTGAATTTATATTAACACCAATATTTTGTCACTTTAATGTTATCAAGGCATATTCAAAAACTTCCAAAGTATGCATTCTCAGTGGCTACAATTCTATATCACTTCCATGCTGAAATGAGATAATGCTATCAAACATTACTCATTTTCAGAATTTTTGTTAAAATGTTTCTTGTGTCTGTAATTAAATATTGAAGTAAATAATAGATAATTAATTTTTAAAGGATTGACAGTTTTGAAGAAAAAAAAAAAACATTAGCATTAACAAATTTTTATCTCTTGATGTCGATTGAAATCTCAAAAACATGCATCTCCTGAGTGACGCTAGATTTTTAAAAACAAAGAAAAAAACTGACTTACTATCGGCATAATAATTGAGTCAACTGAAGCAGAATCAAAAAGAAAAAAAAAACGAATTATAATAAGAATGTGTCCATTATAGATGTTTCTCGGTATAAGAACGAGACAGATGTTTGTGACAATATATGGAAGTCAGCTCGCAAACTTTTTCGGAACACAACAATTATTAGATCCCATGGAGAAGAAAAAGGGCTTTTAGAAATTTAAAATTAAAATGAAAAAATTCAAAGTGCTGTCAATCTCTCTATCCAAATTTTGTTTTTAAAATATTATTTCTTAATTCGATATCTAAAAGTAAAAGGGAATTTACAATAACCTATGAACCTATAGGGATCGTCTTTCAATAACCTATGAAAATTTCCAAAATTTATTTTCCCCAATATAATAGTAGCATTTTTATTGCTGGTTCACCAAGAGATAATTATTGTGCACTGCAGTGGGTACAGTGTTGTATTTGAAAATGGGCAATGTGTGTTGTGTTCTGATTGTGTATGTTGTATTGTTGTTGTGTGCAGTTTTGAAAAATGTGCATTATAAGTAATGCATCAAAATTTTACTCTCATTAAATTAAAGAAAACAAATTGAGACCGTCAAGTAAATGATTTAAAAGAATTAATGATTGAGTGTTTATTTTCTTTTCGAAATGTTTTCTAATATTGATTCAATGTTTCTAACCTTTTATTTCAATTGAAAATGATATAAACAATAAATACTAATCTTTCGAGGTTTAAAATGTAAAAGCTAGAAGTTAGTTTAAAATCTTAGTAAATTTAAAAACTATACACAGTTTTCAAATCATGCTTTCTAAAAATATGATAGAATTGCATTTTATCAAATTAACCTCTCCACATTTCACTTATTTGTCGCGTTTTTAAATAGATAATATTTAAGAAGCTTTTACGGTTATTTCCTTATAGAAAGATTGCAAAAAAAAAAGTCCAAGAGATTTATATATAATTTTCTTATATTCATCTCTTCGACATATTTTTGAAGGAAGCTATTACACATTGCGATAATTTTCTTTCCTAGGTAAGGATTTAAATAGTAAACACAAACTACCTACTCCAACCCACAAGAAGGCACACGGACTGAAGGAATGGCAACACTGGCTGGAATTGTATTTCAGTTTTAAAGCCCATCACCGACCACGGTACAACACTACCTTAAAGAAGTAAGTCCCAGCGACGATGAAGCAGCTAGTCCTCCACTTTTTTGTGTATCCACAAGTGTGGCCACCATGTTGGAAGCTTTTTATCCTCACTTACGTGGTGCCTAACCCATGGAATGTGCTTAAATGGTAAGTGAGGCCTTTTATTTGCCTGCAGTTTTTTTTCTAAGTTTTTTGAAGAAATCCGGTTATAATTTTAGATGCTTATGTATGTCAGCTCAAATTCAATATTATATTATGTCATAAATTATGTATCAATAAATATTGTGAACTTAAATAATTTCAACTTTTCGAATCTACAATTGATATATAAGTATATAATTAATACTAGCCGCCTTTGGCGACCAGCTGGTTCACCATGAGTAATGCGTTCTAAAATTTTCAATTAAATCACATATTCATTAGCCTGGAAGTAATTCCGGGCATTGATTGGCCTGAAATTAAAAATGTTTTTTTTTTCGGTGATGTTGCCAAAATATAAAATATGTTTTTTTTAAAGAAAGCGAAACAGGGAAAAAATATTGAATAAATGATTTAGATATTGCAAACGATTATAGAAACCTTGGCTTTGCATTTCTTTTTTTAGAAACTATCACATTTTATAATGGAAAAAAAATATTGAATTAATGATTCAGATATTGCAAACGTTTATAGAAATATGCCATTAAGTCGGGATTTCAATGCATATCCTGTCTAAATTCATTCAGGTTTACCGTAAATAAAGATTTGTTGAATTAATTATTTCGATGTTGCAAATGATTATAGAAACCTTTGCTTTGCATTAATTTTTTTAGAAAATATCTGATTTTATATTTCTTTTTTTATCCAGTCACGTGCTAAAGGTTGCATTTCTTTAGATTTAATTTGCGATAATAGTTGTTGTTTTTTACTTGAACTTCCGTCATTGTTTTCTTTTATTTTATCCAGTCACGTGCTAAAAAAAACATGGTTAAAATATTTATTTTAAAATTCGTTAAAAATAGAAGCCCATGTTATACATTAAAACACTGATGTCATTAGAAAGCTAATTTTTCAATCTTTAAATTGATGTAAAAATCTTGTTTCTGCGATAATATTTTCGGAAGTTATAGCAGAAAAACATCGAAATTTTGCTTCAATTTTAATTAATTGAAATTCCAATTAAAAATTCAAAAAACGGCTCTACGGTGCACATTTCTGACCTCCAAGGTATACATGTACCAAATTTGGTAGCTGTAGGTCAAACGGTCTGGCCTGTAGAGCGCCAACGCACAAGCTCACACTCATTGAGCTTTATTATGAGTATAGATCATGAAGCGTTAATATATTTTAAAAATTAAATGACTCCATTAATATGAAATCAAGATTGTATTTACATTTATTAAATGGCATTGAATTGGTTACTAAAATGTTAAAATAGTGCATCGTCATTACGAATAAACAAATGCAAAAAATTTTAATGCCGAAATTGAGAAATTCTGGAAATGAATTTTAGACATTATGGAAAACAATTATTTCATAATTTCTCTTTTATTATCGGGAAACAAAAAAAACTAAACTCAAAAATAACAAGTTAAAGATACTTTTATCAGTGTTTTAAAAATATTAATAACGTTTTTCTTACATTTTTTCTGTTTTAAAATTTTAATTATTATTACTTTGTAAGAAACTTTGTTTGAAAAAAATCATATTTACTTTAAATTGATAAATTGAAAAAATTATCCATTAAGTAATAAAAATGTTGTAAAAGATATTAAAACTGTATAATGTCATCGATAATACATAAATGCATAATAATTCAAGAGTCAACATATCAGGAATTGAGAAAATTTTGAAATTTTTTTTTTATATTTAGGAATAAAAAAGGTTAAATAAAATATTTAAAAGCATAAAGCATTAATCAAAACTAGAAATCAAACGACTTTTGTTTATATTTGATGTAACTCCGATCTCTCTTTTTTCCTCTTTGTTTTTCAAGATTTTCTTCCGTTATTTTTATCAATAATCATTTCCACAAAATTAATGAAATGTGTAATGATACTTTATTAAAAGTAATTCCGTTAATTAAAAAAATTGAAGCATAGTTTTGCGGCTTAAAATGAAAAAATAAACATTTAAGAAAAATGAAAGAATTTCATTAAATTTATTTCATTAGAAATAAAGGAAGAAATATGTTTATTTATATACATATTTCCCTGAATACAATGACATTTAGTTAGGAACAAGAATCTTTCTTATTGTCATTTTACTTTCTAAGTAAAAGTCTATTTGCTACACCATCTTATTTTCGAATACACTTAAAAACAACAAAATGATCCAAGAAAGGAATAATTTTTTCCTCTCATATTGCTAAGTGAAAACATCTGTAATCTTATTGACATTTGTTTTAAAAAGTACATTCCACACTCAGTTGAAGTGGACAATAAATTTCCAAGACACAAAGCGATGAAAGTGAAAACAAGAAAAAGTTCTGCGGTTTTAAAAAAATAATTCTTCATTGCTTAAAATTATTTCTATTTCAGAGCATTTTATTCAAGATATGTACCGAAGTCATTGTTGATTCTTGGCAGAATATTGACAAGTAATTTCACAAAAAAACTATTTTCCAAATTTTGCTTTCACTTTAATTAGGTCACTTTGATTTGAAAATGGTTTATTATGTATTTTGAGAAACAAATTCTACAAAAGTGTCCTCTCTTTTACTGTTTCATGCACTCATATATACTTTAATTATAAATACTTTATTGTATTACTTATAATATCTCTTCACTATATATATTCTTAAATAATAAATATATAATTAGTATATAGTTTTTTATTTTAAATTACGAACTTCTAATTTCAACAAAGAATTTCAGTTTTAAAAGGAAAGAGCGATTTAAATTGACATGAAAGCGTGATTAATATAAACAAATTAATTATATACCTTTGAATTTTTGTTCGCTGAAAACAATTTCTGCTGCAAGCAGGTGCGGTGACATAGGCATTTAACCTTTATTTCTTTTAAATTACAAAAAAAAAAAAAAAAAAAAAAAAACCTTCAAAAGAAATTTGAATAAGCATTCCCCAATTCTATATCTAATAATATTTCCTACAATTCCTACCAAACATCATCATTTTTGTAAAATTATCCCACATCAAAATGTTCAACATCATTACCACTCTTTACTTTAAAACATTCAAAATACCTGGATTATTCAATAGATAGCTTAATTTAATTAAAATCTACCTTCACAGATAAAGCCTCACTGCTGTTTTATTAATTCGTGAATTCTCGTCTATCTGTTCAATCCAGGAAAGAGAAGGATGTGGAAATGAAATAAAAGTTGGTTTATTTGCAGGGCAAAGAATCTCCTATAAGCAGAGTTTTATTTTTAACTGGGAAGCGTGTCGTTTCATATTTTCATCATGTTGTATACGATAAAGGCCAGCTGAACAATCCATTGAAAGGAGAGCTGATAAATCTAATTGAATTATTGTTTGCAACCAAGAGTCATTAATACCTGTGGACTGCTATTAAGGATTACAACATTTCTAAATGAAATAAATACAAGCCCGGATGTTGCTAAACAAGCCGCTATCAGTGGTTTTTAAAAAAAAACAGCGTATCGTAATGGAAATCAGAACAGTAGAAGATAGAATCAGAAGTTTATCATTCATAACCTCTATCGTGTTTATGTGGCGATGGCAGGGAAATTTCTCGACAGAACATTGCAGAAACAAAGTGACTACGATATTCATAAATTTATTTCACTAAGTTTATTGAATTTAGGAAACTTTTAGCTTCATTTATTTTCTTATTTAATTGTGTATCGTATTGGAAATTAGAATGAAACAGTCAAAGTTAGATATACCATTTACAACATATATATTATTTATATGGCGATGGAATGAAAAATTATCAGCAAAAGATTCCAGAAACAAAATTATAGAGACCTTTATAGTTGATTTCGATGACAATTTCTTCAATCAAACAAACATTTAACTTCGCTTATTTTGATATTTCATTTCACTTTAGATAATTTTATTGCAGATGATCGAATTAGAAAAGCAAACACACAAAAGAATTCAAATTCAAATTACAAAATTACAAACGGATAAATGGAATAAAACAAAAGCATGGATGTTGTTAAACAAGCCGAAATCAGTGGTTTTTAAAAAAAAATGCAGTTTATCAATGGAAATCAGAACAAATTGAATATAGAAGTAGAAATTTATCATTCACAACCTCTATTTATGTGGTGTTAGATTGGAAATTTCTCAGCAGAAAACTCCACAACGATTACGATATTTTGAAATTTATTTCATTATCTCAGTTTATTCAATTCAGGAAACTTTCAACTTCCCTTATTTTCTTATTTTATTTCATTTCGCAAACCATTAATTCTACTGTTTTGTGCGACTTTCTTTTATAATTCATAATAAAATTTTATATATAAACCAGCTGTTGTCCGATTCGTTGTTGTCACAGAAGAAATAATTTTGGAAATAGTGTGAAATTTGCAATATCTATCAAGTTTAATTAGGAATGATACATAATGTATATTTATTTTCTAGTCGCTTATATATACATTAATACAAATTCAGTGATGTATAAAAAAGAATTATAGTTGCCATTTATTTTATTTAATGGAAATTAATATAAAAGTAATAGAAATTAGAGCGAGACAGTAGAAGATAAACTGATTACTTACAACACATATCGTGTTGATGTAGTGGAGGAATAAAAAATTATCAATAGAAGATTCCAGAAAAAAAATTATTATGACTTTCACAATTGATTTCATTGGCTGAGTTTCTTCAATTCAACAAAGTTTTAACTTCACTTATTTTGACAATTCATTTCACTTTAGTTAATGTTATTGCAGACGACAGAGTTAAAAATTAGACAAAAAAAAGAACTAAAAATTAGAATTCAAAATAAATAAAACAAGAATGGTTTTCAATGCTAATTATTGATAATTCTGATCTTTTTAATTATATGAACTGCTCAAGTTTCAAAATATCACTACTTAATTTTAAATCTAGCAAATAATACTTAATTTTAACTTGAGTAAACTCTGAAAAGCACATAAATAATTTATTTTAAGTACCAGAAATAAATTAAGAATCTTTAAGCATTATATCTGGAATAGGAAAAAAGTAAAGCCGTTAGAATTCTGATTCAGAAAAAGCAATACTCCATGATTTCTTTCATTTAAAGTGAAGCAAAGGTTTTATTTCTTCATTACCTATTCTCCAAAATCATTAGAAGTTGATTTGAGATAAGACAGTTTTCGAAATGAGATTAACTCTTTTAAAAGTAAAGTCATTCTCATTACTTCCAAATTTTCAGGAGATTTTGAGATATGGAGTAGTATTTTATTGAGTCTGTGAACCGTATGCTTTCTTTAGTCTTGTGTATTCTTTTTAAAAATTAGATACTATATAGTTCCAGTTGAGGTTAATGAATTATGATATCCGCTCGCAGAATTGCGAGAATAATTCAAAAAGGGAATAGCTGTGTTATTAATATGTAGCAGAAGCAGAATAATTTAGACAGAGAATTTGAATTTTAATTAGTTCATTTGTTTGAGAACATACTGAAGTTTTTTAAACATTTACAATATAAAAGGCTACAAAAGCAAAAAGGATTACTCTCCTTTATGTGAACAGGTTTTTTGTGATTTATGGCGGCACGACGAGAATTAACAGACTTTGAACGTGGAATGTTAGTTGGAGCTAGACGCATGGATCATTTCATTGCGGATATCGTTAGTGAATTCAACATTCCGAGATCCACAGTAGCAAGAGTGTGCCGAGAGTATGAAATTTCAGGCATCACATCCCATCATGGACAGCGCAGTGGGCGACCACCTGCACTTAACGGCCGAGACCGCCGACGTCTGTGTAGAATGGTCAGTGTTAATAGACACTCAACACTTCGTCAAATAACTGCATGAATCAATGTGGGACGTACGAGGGACGTGTATGATAGGACTATGCTGCGAAATTTGTCTTCCTTGGGCTGTGACAGCAGAAGACCGACTCGAGTGCCTTTTCTGACAGCAAGACATCGCCTGCAGCGACTCTCCTGGGCTCGTGAGCATATCGACTGGTCCCTAGACCAGTGGAAAACCGTGGCATGGTCAGATGAGTCACGATTTCAGTTGTTACGAGCTGATGGTAGAGTTCGAGTGTGGCGCAGACCCCACGAAGCCATGGACTCAAACTGTCAGCAAGGCATTGTTCAAGCTGGTGGTGGCTGCATAATGGTGTGGACTGTTTTTACATGGCATGGACTCGGTCCTTTGGTGCAACTGAACCGATCATTGACTGGAAATGGTTATGTTCAGCTGCTTGCAGATCACTTGCAGCCATTCATGGACTTCACGTACCCACACAACGATGGGATTTTTATGGATGACAATGCGCCATGTCACCGGGCCAGAACTGTTCGCGATCGGTTTCAAGAACATTCCGGACAATTCCAGCGCATTATCTGGCCACCTTGATCACCCGATATGAATCCCATCGAGCATTTATGGGACATCATCGAAAAGTCCTTTCGTGCCCAAACTCCTGCACCATCCACACTTTCACAATTATGGACGTCTATACAGACAGCATGGCTCAATATTCCTGCAGAGGACTTCCAACGACTTGTGGACTCCATGACACGTCGAGTTGTTGTACTCCGCCGGGCAAAAGGAGGACCGACACGATATTAACAGTCATCCCATGACTTTTGTCACTTCAGTGTATATATATTTATATATTTCTCCATTTTCTTCAAGCGTTTGTTTGAAAATTTGTCGCAATTTTATCGTCTCGCAAAATCTCTTTTACTTTTCATATCAGAAAATTATTCAAAATCCTATGATAATAAATTTAATGAAGTGAATTTCGAAGACTTATTTGTGAATTGCCAACTTTCCCGTTTATTTTTATTATTTTATTCAAGCCAATTAATAAAATATGAAAAGACTTTCATATGAGAATGCCTGCAAATAATTTATATTAAATTTTGTAGAAATCGAAATACATGCAATTTAAGGAGAACAATTTTTATTAATTTTGTATTCATTTTAAATATGACTTCAAAATTAGAATGATTTGAATATATCACAACATTGAATTAACCTAAAACTTATTAGACTTATTATTAAAACTTATTTTAAAGTTTTTGATTGCAACATGAAGGTTGTAATTTTATGAAGATATATATTCTACAATTCTATATACAAAGCTTTGAAATCAAATACACGAAAAACTCTGAACAATTGAACCAATGTATATATATATTGATAAATGATGATTGAAAATATGATATTAATAACCTTATGTAAAAATCAAGCTTATAAATAATGAGAAATTTTCAATGTATTCATATCATACCATCCCTGAGAATTATTTTAATAAGGTTCTGTGATGCATCGTTTAAAATAATTGATAATTGAAATAATAAACTGTAATCTACTATGAATTTTTCATTACTTCTGAAATTTATGTTAGTAAATTTCAATTCTTCATAATGTTTCTAACCAAAGTAGAATTATTTAGAAGGAAAATTAATTTACAATTTTCACAATCATTACTATGGTTTTTCACAATAATGCGATATATTTTCTTATTAATAAATTTCAGTAAATGCATTGGTAGGAAATAAATAAAATTTTAAGATAATGTGTTCCAGTTGAAATTCCAATCACCTGAAATTAGAAATTTTTCGAAATCCTCGATGGAATTACGTTTTAATGGTTATTTTTATAAAATTAAATAAATAGAACTTCTATCATTAACGCAGTGATAAGGAATCGGGCTTTGAAAGGTAATTTGGAAGTTTGTATTTCCATGATTCAATTGAAAATAAAGAACTTATCCCGTTAACTGAGAATCAAATTTAATGCTTTCGTTCACATTTATTACAGAAACTACTGAACCAACGGATTTAATTTATTTCGGTTTCCTATCATCTAAATGAAAAAGAACAATAATATTGTTTAAATATCGTATTAATGGACACAAACTTGTTTATAGTAAAATATTCAGGAATCATTCATTTTGATATATTCTCTGGCTCTGAATATTAGTTCCATGCAATCGCTTTTTATTATTCCGTCTTTAATTAATTCTATTAAGCTGCCCTTTTTATAATTGAATGGCATCATTTACAATACGAACTATGAAAGTGATTACTAATATGTATGAATTTTAGATTTTGTCAATAAATGGGCGCATTTATAATGATTTTTCTAGATGTTTTCAAAAAGCTTACGGAATTCTATTCAAAATATCCCATTTAAACTGTTGTGAAAAGTGCTTTTCTTCTTTATTTTTGTGATTCTGTGAGTTCTCGCTTTCTATATTAACACTACAAATAATTTATTTTCCTCAAATATTTTTATATTATCCTTTGTTGTGCAGTGTATTTAGATAAATATATTCTGCTACAAAAAATATATGATGAAACATAACAAGAATGTTCTTAATAAACTAAACTCAAATAGATATTTTTTAAAAATATATATAAAAGTTTTCTGTTATTTCATTTTCTAATTAAAAGAAAAAAATAATTATGATTTTAATCACAAAATGCCGATGATTATTTTTAAGTTTTTTTAAGCCAGAAATCAATGAATTATCCTTATTGCTTTTATGCTTGAAAGATTTTTTTTTATCAATAAAACGAAAATAAGGAATTGTAGCGCTATAATTTAATCTTAGAATGTTTACTTCTATTTCATCTACGAAGCAATTAACTGAAAAATATTCGAAAAATATAAAATATATTCATGTGATACTTCAGAGAATAATGTTTCTGGGAATTTTATAATTTTTCATGAATATTGCAAGGTTTGATCATGTTAATAGTTTTTAGAAATGAATATAAATTAGGGGAATTCAATCATATAGTTTTTTTCTTACGTTTTAACGGAATATCTTGAAAAGTACAACTTTCTTTCCAATTTTGTTGTAAATTACAGGAATGGATTTACTTTTACGTTATTTATGCTTTCTATAATCTTAATTCTGTCCTCTTTCGCATAAGGTAGCTGTGAATAAATTTTTATCTGAGATAGGATTTCATTAAATTTAAACCTTTAAATTATTATTTTCATAATAAATTAACGATTCTGTTGATAGCGCTCTCAGAGTGCCTACTACTATTTGCAACTGAAAAATACCTAAAACTTCCATGAACAAAATTTTAAAAAATTCCATCTACAAATATTTTTTTGCAAATTTTTAAGAGATTTGATAAAATCCGTATAATACTACAAAAGTCTCTTATGCATTTAATAACAAAAATTTAAATGGTTTACAGAATTTTATTATGTTTGAATATTTAATCGCTATTATTAACTTTGAAAGAGAATTAATCATTTTATTATTAAAATTACGTGAAATCATTCTAGTATCCCTATAGTTGCAAAATTAGTACTTCAACAATAGAAGTTATAGTTTTAAAAATTTTGAAAATCCATTATAATTAATTATAAAGACCTTATACTTTATACTGCGAAAAGCTATCATTCATTAATTCTTTTTTAGCTAAATGCATTTAAGTTTTTATTTAAATACCAGTTAATAAGTAATTATTTTTAATACTATTATGAATCTTGCAATGATTAGATTGAAGATTGTAAATTTATTACAATACATATGATCAAAACCCTTAAAATAGTGAAGTTTTACTTTTTTTAAAAGCTCTATAACTTTAAGAAGTAAATACAACAGTAGAAATTTGTAATACACTTTCTATAGATACAAATATTTTCATAAATGTGGTCAAAAAGAATATCACTTTATCTTACAGACTTAAAATCCCTTAAACAGAAGTTACTATCCTCACAAGGGATTTTGCAATAACGGAATTTGTAACTTCTTCTTTGCAATTAACTGTCTAAAAATGTACCTTCTTCGTAAATGTCCCGGACATTTAGAACTGCGTTTGAAGAAGTTTTGAAGCTATTGTTTGGCGAAATCTGAAAATTTGGAACCCAGAAGTTGTATTTACAGTTCATAAAAAATTATGACTTCGTTATTTGGTTCAAATTTTGCATTGGACTGGTTAATATCAAATTCTATTTTTACCGAAATCAATAATTTAAAAATAAGATTTAATTTATGCGCAAAATAAGATTTAAAAAGTTTTGAATAGAACAAACCGATTAACTATTATTTGAAAAAAAGTAGCATAAAAAATACTGTGCATTTTTTTACATTTTTCGATATACATGTTTTATTAGTAACCATTGAAAAATAAATCAAAAGATTTTTCTTAAGCTCAAACAGCTAATTTAAGGCATATTATCATATTCCTGTAGTATTTATTCATATTTCCGTTCTTGTTTCATATTTTCTTGTTCTTCATTTCATATCCTTATTCTTGTTTCATATTACTGTATTTTTTCGGTTCTTCTCTTTATGTCCTTGTTCTTGTTGCATATTATCGCTTCTGTTTGGGGTCTTTATTTCATATAATTATTCATGTTTTTGTTCATGCTTTTCATATCAAATTCCTGCTCTTATTTCTTATTCTTTTTCCTTTAATGCTTCGTATTATTTCTGCTCTTCGTTTTCATTTCTTATTCTTTTTTCTGTTGCATCGCATTGAATGGAAACATGATGTTGTCAATGAATCTTTGTGAGAATAAACAACCGTATGGATGAAAAGAAAGATTTTTAATTGCTTATTAGAGCATGTTCTCTAACTATTTAAATCTGCATGCTTCTCCAACTAAACTCCATCTTTAGAAGATACTGATATTTAATTTAATTTCAAATCTAAAGTTCAATAAATGATACTGGTTTCCATAAGCAAATTATTATATTTTCTACCAAAAAAATGAACTCTCTTGGTGTTGAAATTTTTTAGATAGAAACTCTTTTATTAAGCCTTTCATTCAGTAAACATTGGCCAAATTCAGGTTCTCAAGGCATTGATTCCCAATAAATTCCGTTTCAGATCATACAATCCAACCTTGCCATAACAAGTTGATTGTAGCTGATGCAATTTGACTCTCACTTCTTACTTAATTCCTTCTCTACTAGAATAAGGAAATAATGTAGATGGGGTCAATTTATTTAATAAAAGCTCCTAATTGCAGACAAAGTCAACGATGCTAACGTGTTAATGCTTCCCTTTTTCCATTACGAAATGTTGATTGGATATTCATAAATTCAAACTCAATTTCCATTGCAAATTATTTAATTATGATTAATCAGATATACTTTTTCATGAAGAATATATGAAAATCCATTATTAGGGCATTGGATTTTAAAATAAACCTCTCATCAGTTTTCTATTAAATTTACTCAAACTCCCAAGAAAAGTTTATTAATTTATCCCTTCATATTGATATTGATTGAAAGTGAAATTGTCTTCTGCGGGTCCAGGTTTTGCCTATAGAGTTAGAAATACTTATCTGTATTTAGGACATAAGTCTGAGAAATGACATAAACTAGATGGAAAATCACTTTGCAATGAATACATTGGATCATAGTGTGCGGAAATCGAAGAAGTTGTTAATACTGTGCAAAATTACACTAATGTGAAATTTTGTTTATAATTTATCTATGACAAGATAAATGAAAAGGAGCAAATTTTTAAGTTAGATTTAAAACTCGTTGCAATTTTGGTTTATATTCCATCGAATTGATTGTTTATAAAGTTGATTTGTTAGCTTTAACGGAGTCTGACAAATTATAATAATATTTAAAATTCACAAACTTGAGAATCTCAACTCATGCAATATTTTGAATACGCTATCATTTAAAATTTTAAGATATAAATTGATTCAATTAGCTCGAAATAAAATGTTTATTAATATATATATATTATTTTAATTAAAAATAAGTAACAAAGTTTTCGAGACAAAATAATGTCAAATCAAAAACAAATTTTTATCTTCATTTAGAAGTGAACTAATTTGTATTATTGTCAATTTTTTAAGAATAAAAGTATTATGACGGTAATTACCAGTTTTTATTTCATTCATGGTTTATTGATAGCGATTTTTTTATTGTGCATTGAAATTGTTTTATTGCGTTAAAGTTGCGTTTCTATGACAACTACATTATTACTATTTCATGATCATACATCAAATTTAAGTGGTTGAAGGAATGAAAAAGAATTGCATTTTTGCTTCGCATTTTCAGTTTTTGAGCAGGATTGACCATCTACAAATACTATTGGTGAATAAAACGTTTTTGTTGCTTGATTTAATTACTCAAAAGATGGCGCTACGGTAAAAACAATTAGGATATGCTGCCACAACTAATTTAAACAATGCTATTTCATCGATTTCAATTTATCAGGCCATATTTTTAAAAAACCAAATTAAGCATATTTAATAGCCCATATTCTATAATTATCCACATTCAAATCAGATAATGCTAAAACAAGAATATCCAAACTTTGTAAAAAATTTTCTTTCTGGCCATACATAGTTGCTGAAATAAATAACAGATATTTAATTTTTAAAGGATTGAAAGTTTTCAAAAAACTTTTTAACAGATTTTTGCTTCTTGACATCGATTGAAATCTCAAAAACAAGCAATTCCTGAGTGATATTTGATTTTTAAAAACAAAACAAAAAACAAAAAAACTGACTTTTACTATCTGCAAAATAATTGAATCAACTGAAGCAGAATCTAAAAGGGAAAAAAAAAACAAATTATAATAAGAATGTGTCCATTATAGATATTTCTCAGCATAAGAACGAGACAGATGTTTGTGAGAATGTATGGAAATCAGCTCTCAAACTCGTTAGTAAGAAAAAGTGCATATACTGCCTCAAATGCTGAAAAAAGAACTTTTAAAAATTTAAAACTTAAATCGGAAAGTTTAACATTCTGCCAATCTTTCTATTCAAAATTATTTTCAAGAATATTTTTTAATTTGATATCTGACAGTAAAAGAGAATTTAATCTTTCTTAAGAATATATCTGAAATTGCTCTAAGATTATTTTCTCCTTTACAATTGCATCATGCCTTTAAGACTCATTCACAAGAAATTCATTTTTTGTATTATACAAACTAGGTGTCAAAATTATGTAAATGTTTTAAAACAATTAATAAACTAGCGCGTGTTTTTTTTTTTTTTTTCGAAAAGTTACTTAATATTGAATATCTTTATTTAACTTATTATTACAAATAAAAATGTGATAAATAGAAAAAAAAGTTAATGAATGAAATTATTAATAAAAATCTGTTAAAAAGCCCTTCATAAATTTAAAAAAAAAATCTTCAATCATATTTTTGCGGATTAAAGTGAAAAAAGAGAAGGCAGGAAGAATATCATTAGTTTTATTTCATAAAAAGCGATGGAAGACATGTTTGTAAATTTTTCTTTGAACCAGCGGGTGACCGAGCTCCGCTCGGAGAAAACAGGTATCGAAGCTAACTCGAAGATTTAAATTTTCAATTGTGATTTATTAAAACAATGCATGCCATAAGAAAATTTGTGAAACCATTGGTGAAAAAATAACCGGTAAAGTGCACCATTGTAAACTATTCTAAACAAAGTTAGAGTTTGGAAAGGGAACTATTCTATACAAAGGTAAAGTAAAGGTAAAGATTGAAGTGTGTTGAAGTTCAATATTTTTGACAAATTTATTTAGGAAAACCAAACATATATACATACATGAGAAACATATTATAAACCTATAACAGCATAAACATAAAACTTTATTAGTTCGCCATATTGGCTATAGATGGCAGCACGTTACCGCTTGAAAATTTAAGTAGCCATTATGGCGAACTAATAAAGTTTGAAAATATCCTATCTGTAACTCCGAACTGCTCGACCGTAGCGCTTCAAAACCGGAGCCAATCGATTCCTCGAGGCCCAAAACCCCAGACCCCCAAGTTTACCGGAGTTTATTAATTCTGGGGCGATTTTCCACTTGGCTACCATTTCTCGTATTATAGTATTAGATATATTGAAATTTGTTCGGGAATAAAAATGAAATTAATAAAATTAACAATTATAGTCTGTTTTAAAGAACTTCATAAATTAAATAAAATTTTAAGCATAGTTTTGGGGAATAAAAAAAATCAGATGAATGGAAGAATATCTTCAGTTTCATTTCATAAAAAGCGATGGAAGAAATGTTTATAAATTTTTCTCTGAATGTATTGAAATTTAGTGGGGAATAAAATGTTTTTATAGTGATATCTAATTAAATTTCAAGTAAAAATCTATTTTCTACACAATCTTATTTTTAAACGCACTTAAAAACAACAAAAGTATCATAGAAGGTATAAAGAATTTCTTTTTATTTTGTGAGGTGTAAGCATCTTTAATCTAATAGCAATTTGTTAAAAAAAAGGACTGAATAATGAAATCCCAAAGTAAAAAACAATGAAAGTGAGAAAAAGAAAAAACTTTTTATGTATAAAAAATATAAAAACTCATTATTGATTAAAATTATATCTATTTCAAAGCAGCTCATATTCGAAATATGTAATAAAAACATTCTTGAGTCTATTAAGCATATTTTAGAGTAATTTCACAGAGAAACTGCTTTCCCCCAGTCTTGTTTACAAATTAATTCTGCCGTTTTGAATTTTAAAATACTTTGTACTTAAAGAAACACAGTCTGTAAAAATATTCTCTCTTTCACAGTTAATTTTAATCCTATAAATTTTTAAAAATAATATTTTTTATAACTAGTATATAGTTATTTATTTTAAATTAGGAATTTCCGATTACAACAAATAATTTCAATTTTAAGAGAAAAGAAAAATTTAAGATTCCATAAAAGAGTGATTAATATCAACAATTTAATCAAATACCTTTGAATTATTATTTATTTTTTTCGGTGAAAATGATTTCTGATGCAAGCAGATGCAGTGCAATAGAAATTTAATATCCATTCCATTATAATTACAAATAAAATTTAACTTCCAAATAAATTTGAATGAATATTTCCATTTCTAAATCTAACTATCTGGTACCCGGTGCGTTGCTGCGACTGAAAAAAAATAATATTAATAACTTAACAAATGTTTTATCAAAATAAGATGAAGGTATGACTGTATATAAAATACGAACAAACAAATATTCATTTTTATATATTAGATTTGTTTATTCTTTAGAATTATTAAACTTGGTATTCTTACAGAATGGTATTAAAAGAAACTATTTATCTTATCTAGTGACTCATTTAATATTCGTTCAGAATTCTCCAATATAATTTTAGAAAATGTTATTAAAATATTTTCTTTTGAAACTGATTAAACATTGAAAACATATATATATCATAAAATCGTTAATATAGTTGAAACGACAATTTTTGAAAATAAAGATGGGGCAAAATTATTTGTACTACAATACTTTTGGTGGTTACTGCAAAAAACGCTAACATTTAATTAAAATATAAAAACCTCAGTGTTGGTCTCCCCAAAACGTTCTCTCATAATCTGTAATAAAGTTGTTACATCTATGAATGACTTGCATGGCATTTGAGTACTATAGCTACAAAATATTAGCCTTTAACTTGGATTTAGCATTCCTACAGAATCTATTGTCTCTTCGGCAAGTTATTTGGGGAATAAATCTTGAGGAAAAGATGGGGTTGAGACTCATATATTTTTTTAATTTTAGATAATTGTACTATCCCTACAACCATTCAGTAGATGTCAACAAGCTCCATAGCAATCGGATGAACAGTTTAGAAAGGCATGAGACATACACGCAGACATTCATTGTTTTTACCTAGATAATATTTTCTTCAATACCTACCAAATCTGATCACTTTTGTAAAATTCCGACCCCACAATATGATTATAATTACCATTTTTTACTTTAAAACAACCAAGGCACCTTGCTTATTCTCTAAAAGGCTTATTGAAATTAACATTTAACTTCACAAATAAAGCTTCATCCATCTATTCAATCGAGGAACTGGAAATGAAATAAAAGTCGGTTTACCTGCAGGACAAAGAGTCTCCTCTGAACAGAGTAATAGCTTTAACTGGGAAACGAATCGTTTCATATATTCGTCATGCTGTATAAGAAAAGGCGCAGCTGAACAATCCATTGAAAGTTGAGCTGATAAATCTAATTGAATCATTGTTTGCAACCAAGAGTCATTAATACCTGTGAAATGCTATTACGGATTGCAAAAGGATAAATGAAATCTATGAAACGGATGTTGTTAAGCAAACCAATATCAGTGGTTTTTAAAAAAGAACAGTATATCTTAATGGAAATTAGAACAGTAGAAGTTAGAAGTAGAAGTTTATCATTCACAACCTATATCGTGTTCATGTGGTGATGGAATGGACATTTCTCATCAGAAGATTATAGAAACAAAGTGATTACGATATTCATAAATTTATTTCACTGTTTATTTCATTAAGGAAACTTTTAACTTCATTTATCTTCTTATTTTATTGTACAAAGTAATGGAAATTAGAATGTAACAGTCGAAGATAGATTTATCATTTTGCAATACAAATCGTGTCTTTGTGTTGGTAGAAGAGAAATTTATCAGCAGAAGATTTCAGAAACAAAATTGTTGTAACATTCACGATTGATTTCAATGACTCGGTTTCTTTAATTCAAGTTTTAACTTCACTTATTTTGATATTTCACTTTAGATAATGTTATTAAAGACAACTGAATATAAAAGAGAAACAAAAAAAGAAGTAATAATTCAAATTCTAATAACAAAATTACAAACAGATAATGGAATAAATCCAAAGCATGGATGTTATTAAACATTGCTATAAGTGGCTTTTAAAAAAGAACTGTGCATCGTAATGAAAATCAGAACAGTAAAAGTTAGAAGTAGAACTTTATCATTCACAACCTCTGTCACGTTTATGTGGTGTTCGAATGGAAATTCCTTGGCAGAACATTCCAGAAACAAGTGACAACGATATTCACAAATTTATTTCACTGTCTGAATTTATTGAATTCATGAAACTTTTATTTTTCTTTATTGTCTTATTTTATTTCATTTAAGAAACCATTAATTTTTCTGTTTTGGGCGATTTTCTTGTTAAATTCATAATAAAATTGCATTTATAAACTTACTTATATCCGACTCGTTGTTGTCACAGAAGAAATAATTTTGGAGATATCGTGTGAAATTTGCAATAGCTATCATGTTTAATTAGGAATGCTAGATAATGTATATTTATTTTCTAGTCGATATTAAATACATTAATTCAAATTTAGTTATGTATTGGGTTGACAACTAAGAAATTGTGGATTTTTTTTAGAAAATCCAAGACAATTTTTTCATTAAACTAAATAACTTTATTTTGTAATGTATTGCCCATTTTGATCAATAATCTTTTGCCATCTTACAGGCAGCAATATAATTCCAAGTTCATAACATTTCTGGTTTTCATTAGCAAAAAATTGAATCAGATACGATTTGAAATCATTTAAATCATCATCATTATTGAAATTTTTACCATTAAAGGAGTTTTGTAAGAATCAAAACAAAAAGTAGTCAGATGGTGCAAGGTCAGGACTATACGGTGGATGTTGCAAAACATCCCAACCAAGATCCAATAATTTTTGCCGAGTGACCAAAGATGTGTGTGGTCTTGCATTGTCATGGTGGAATACAACACCTTTTCGATTTGTCAAGTCGGGCCGCTTTTCTTCAACTTCATTGTTTAATTTCGTTAGTTGTTCAATGTAGACATCTGAATTGATCGTTCGGTTGGGTGGTAAGAGTTCAAAGTAGACAATTCCTTTGTAATCCCACCAAACTTATAACAAAACCTTCTTTTGATGAATATCAGCTTTTGATGTTGTTTGAGTTGGTTCACCTGGCTTGCTCCACGATCTTTCTCACTTGATATTGTTGTAAACAATCCATTTTTCATCGCCAGTTATCAGTCGTTTTAAAAATGGATAATTTTCATTACGTGTCTTTAGCAAATCGCAGCTGTTAATGCTTTGCGTTAAATGCGTTTCGTTCAGTTCGTGAGGATCCCATGTATCGAGTTTTTGAACATAGCCAAGTTGTTTTAAGCGATTTTCAATACATGTATGTGATACATGGAGCTTCTCTGCAATCTCGCGTGCTGTACTGTGATGATCCGAATCAATTATTGCTTTGATTAGGTCGTCATCAACATCAACTGGACTACCAGAGCGTTTTTCATCTTTGAATGAAAAATCACCAGAACGAAATTTGACAAACCAATTTTGACAATGCCGTTCATTTAAGGCTTCGTCACCATAAACAGTATTAACTTTTTATGAGCTTGCTATGCGTTTTTCCCTTTGTGGAAATAAAAAAGCAAAACATGACGAAAATGTTCCTTTTGATTTTCCATTTTTCAACGAAGGCCAAACGAAAACTACGCAACCGATCAAAAAACTTTTTTACTGATTGACAGTTGAATTGCCAACTATCAAATAACAAAATGTGTTTTACATTTGTACTTCTTCTGCAAACCTAAAAATTCAACTGAAGCCATCTATGAGTGAAATTCGCTCTTACTTAGTTGCCAGCCCGATATAAAGAAGAAGTAAAATTGCCATTTATTTTATTTAATTGAAATTAATGGAAAAGTAGCGGACATTTGATTGAAACAGTCGAAGCTAGATTTATCGTTTACAATATATAGCGTGTTTATGTATCAATATAAATTTATCAGCTGAAGATTCCAGAAACAAAATTATTATGACATTTACAATTGATATCACTGGCTGAGTTTCTTTGATTCAACCAAGATTTAACTTCACTTATTTTGATATTTCATTTCACTTCAGGTAATGTTATTGCTGACGACAGAATTAGAAAACGGACAAAAAAAGATACAAAAATTCGAATTCAATACAAACAAAACAGGAATGGTTTTTAATGCTAATTGTTGGTAATTCTGATCTTTTTAATTATTGGAACTCCTCACGTTTCAAACTTTCGCTACTTAATTTTAAATCTAGCAAATTATACTTAATTTTAACTTGAGTAAATACTGAAAAACACAGAAATAATTTATTTTAAGTAGCAGAAATAAATTAAGAATCTTTTAGCACTATGTCTGGAATAGGAAAAAAAGTAAAGCCGTTAGAATTCTAGTTTAGAAAGGGCAATACTCCAAGATTTCTTTCATTTGAAGTGAAGCAAAGGTTTTCTTTCTTCATTACCTATTCTCCAAAATCATTAGAAGTTGATTTGAGATAAGACAGTTTCCGAAATGAGATTAACTCTTTAAAAAGTAAAGTCACTTCTCATTATTTCCAAATTTTCATGAGATTTTGAGATACAGAGTAGTGTTTTATTGAGTCTGTGAACCGTATGCTTTCTTTAATCTTGTGAATCCTTTTTAAAAATTAGATGCAATATAGTTGCAGTGGAGGTTAATGAATTATGATATTTGCTAGCAGAATTGAGAAAAGAAATGAAAAGGGGAATAGCTATGTTATTAAAGCAGAATAATTTAGACGGAGAATTTGATTGTTACGTATTTCATTAATTTGAGAACATAGTGATGTTTTTTAAACATTTACAGTTTAAAGGGCTACAAAAGCCAAAAGGATTACTCTCATTTTTTCATTAATTTTAAATATCGCATCTGAATAAGAATCGAATACAAGAAGATATTTTCAGAATTAAATGTATATTTGTTCATTTTCTTCAAGAATAGTCATTTGTTCATTTTCTTCAAACAAGTTCATTTTCTTCTTTGTTTTTAAAATTTGTCAAATTTTTACCACCTTGCATTATCTCCTCTAATGCTAATACCAGAAACTTATTCAAAATCCAACGATAGTAAATTTACTGAAACGAATTTCGAAGATTTATTTGTTAATTTTTACTTTTTATGGTTTTATTCAAGCTAATGAAGAAAATATAAAATGTAAGAATCCTTGCACATGTAAAAATATGAAACAAATATAAGAATTAGGCTCAAGTATTTTTATATTTCATATAAGAATGCCTGCACTTAATTGAAAATAAGTTTTGTAGAAATCGAAACATTAACAATTTAAGGAGAACTATATTTATTAGTTTTTATTGATTTTATGTTTGATTTGAAAAAATAGATTTATTTGAATATAGCACAACATTCAATTAACCAGAAACTTATCATAAATTAAGATTTTTTAAAAGCTTTTTTAATGCAACATGAAGATTGAAATTTTATGAAGAAATATATTCTATAAGTCTATCTACAAAATTTTAAAATAAAATACACCAAACTTTCTGAACTATTAAAAAAATATATGTTGATAAATAATGCTTGAAAATGATGTGATCTTAATAACATTAGTTACAAATCATTCTTATAAATAATAATAACAAATTTATTTATTGAGACAATTTCTGAGAATTATTTTGATAATGATCAGTGCTGCCTCGTTTAAAATAATTTATGATTGAAATAACAAACTGTAATCTGCGACGAATTTTTTATTATTTCTAAAATTTATGTTAGTTAACTTAAACTGTTCATAATGTCTCCTAGCAAAGTAGAAATATTTAGACGGGAAATTAGTTCATAATTTTCACAATCCTTACAATAGCTTTTCACAATAATACGATATATTTCAATATTGTTACATTTCAGTAAATGTATTGGTAGGAAGTAGATAAAATTTTTAGAATAATATAAGTTCAAATGAAAATCCCAATCACGTGAAATTAGATATTACTCGAAATTAGCGATGAAATTACGTTTTAATGGTTATTTTTATAAAATTAAATAAAGAGCTCTTCTATCATTAACGCAGTGATGCGAAATCGAGCTTTGAAAGGTAATTTGGAGGTTTGAATTGCCACGATTCAATTGAAATTAAAGAACTTATTCCATTAACAGAGAATCAAATTTAATGCTTTCATTCACATATATTACAGAAACTACCGAATCAGCGGATATAATTTATTTCGGTTTCATATCATCTAAATGAAAGAGCAATAATACTATTTAAATATATTATTAATGAACAGAAACTTGTTTATGGTAAAATATTCAGAAATTATTCATTCTGATATATTCTCTGACTTTGAATATTAATTAAATGCAATGGTTTTTAATTATTGCTTCACCATTTACGTTAAATTAACTCTATTAAATTGTCATTTTTATAATTAAATAGCATTATTAACAATACGAATTATGATAGTGATTACTATAATGTATGAATTTAAGATGTTATCAATAAATAAGACACATTTATTATGATTTTTCTAGACATTATTCAAAATTTTACTGAATTCTATTCACCATATCCCATTTAAAATTGTTGTGACAAGTGCCTTTTTGTGTAATTCTGTGAGTTCTCGCTTTCTATAATAACACGTTAAACAATTTTTTTCCCTCAGATATTTTTGTGTTATCGTTTGTTGTGTATTGTATTTAGATAAATGTATTGTACTGCAACAATGTATGATGAGATATAAAAGGATCTAATTAAAAGAAAAAATTCTTATAATTTTAATCACAAACTGCCAATGATTATTTTTAAGTTTCTCTCAACCAAAAATCAATGAATTAACTGCATTTTTTAAATGGTTGATTGGTTCTTTTTATCAATAAATGAAAATAAGCAATTTTAGTGCCATAATTTAATCTTAGTCAAAATTCTTTCTTCTTTTTCATCTACGAAGCAATTCACTGAAAAGCGTTAGAAAAATATTAAATATATTCATGTGATATTTTAACGAATAATGTTTCTGGGAATCTTATAATTGCTCATAGATATTGCAAGGTTTGATAATGTAAATAGTTTTTGAGAAACGAATAAAAATTAGGGGAATTTTGTTATATTTGAACAATTAATCGTTAAACTTTGAAAGAGAAATAATCGTTGTTTTATAAAAATTACGAAAATCTAGAAGATGTATGTATATACATTAGCGCTTTTTTTAGCTAAATGCATTTAAGTTTTTTGAAATACCAATTAATATGCAATTATTCTTGAAGAAGGAGATACTGATATCAATCTTTCAGGGAACAACAATTAAATTGAAGATTGAAAATTTATTACTATACATATGATCAAAACTTTTAAAATAGTGGAGTTTAGTTCAAAGATTTGCAGTTTATATCTATTTGCTTTTAATTAAATCAAAAAGAATTTTTACTTTTTTTAAAAGCTCTAGTAAATTTCGGAATTATTTTTATAAATATTTTTTTCACCCAACTTTCAGAAGTACATATGACAGTAGAAATTTGTAATATTCTTTCTATAGATACAAATATTTTCGTAAAGGTGGCAAAAAAATTTGAATATCACTTTATCTTACAGACTGCAAAGTCTTAAAATGCCTCAAACAGAAGTTATTATCCTTACGAGGGATTTCACAAGAACGAGATTCGTATTTTCTTCTGTGTAATTAGCTGTCTAAAACTTTATTCACTTCGTAAATGCTCCGAACAATTAAACCTGCGGTTGAAGAAATTTTGAAGCTATTAGTTTGAAGAAATCTGAAAATTTATGAAGCAGAGCTTGTATTTACAGTCCATTAAAAGTTATGACTTCGTTATTTGGTTCGAACTGGCATTGAACTGGTTAATATCAAAATATATTTTTACTGAAATCCATAATTTAAAATTAAGATTTAATTTATTCGCAAAAAAAAATTTAAAAGTTTTGTATGAAACAAACCGATTAATTATTATTTGAAAAAAGCAGCATAAAACATATTGTGCATTTTTTTTTTTTTTTTTGCATTTTTCTATATACATGCTCTATTAGCACTCATTGAAAATTCAATCAAAATATTTTTTTAACTCAAACAGCTAATTTAAAGTATATTATCATATTCTTGCTGTTTTTATTCATATTTCCGCCATTGTTTCATATTTTTGTTTCAGTTCTTGTTCTTCATTTCACATCCTTATTCTTGTTTCAGTTCTTGTTCTTCATTTAATATCTTACTCTTGTTTCAGTTCTTGTTTTTTATTTCATATCCTTATTCTTGTTTCATATTTTTGTTTCAGTTCTTGTTCTTTATTTCACATCCTTATTCTTGTTTCATATTATTGTATCTGTTCTGTTCTTTACTTTATGTCATTGTTCTTGTTTCGTATTATTGTTTCTTTTCTGATTCTTCATTCCATACTCTTATTCTTGTTATTGTTCTTGTTCTTCATTTCAAATTCTTGCTTTTGTTTCACATTCTTGTTCCTTTATTTCTTCTTATTATTTCTGGTCTTCTTCATTTCTTTTTTTTCTATTGTATGCATTGAATGTAAACATGAGGGCTGTTAATAAATAATTTGTGAGAATAAACAATCATATGAATTAAAAGAAAGTTTTTTAATTGCTTATTAGAGCACATTTTCTAAAAATTTAAAAAGACATACAAAATCTTCAGGTTTCTCAAACAAAACTCCATCCTTAGAAGACACTGATATTTAATTTAATATCAAATCTAAAAATTTATGAATGATACTGTTTTTCATAATCAAAGTATTCTCTTTTCTACCTAAGAAATGAACTCTCTTGGCATTGATTTTTTAGGTAGAAACTCTTTTATTAAGCCTTTCATTCAGTAAACATTGGCCAAATTCAGGTTCTCAAGGCATTGATACACAACAAATTCCGTTTCGGATCACACAATCCAAACTTGCCATAACACGTTGATTGTCGCTGATGCAATTTGACTCTCACTTCTTACTTAATTCCTTCGCTACTAGATTAAGGAAATAATGTAAATGGGGTCATTTTATTTAATAAAAGCTCCTAATTGCAGACAAAGTCAACGATGCTAACATGTTAATGCTTCCCTTTTTCCATTGCGAAATGTTGATTGGATATTCATAAATTCAAACTCAATTTCCATTGCAAATTAGTTAATTATGATTAATCAGATATACTTTGTCATGAAGAATAGATGAAAATCCATTATTAGGGCATTGGATTTTAAAATAAACCTCTCATCAGTTTTCTATTAAATTTACTCAAACTCCCAAGAAAAGTTTATTAATTTATCCCTTCATATTGATATTGATTGGAAATGAAATCGGGTTCTGCTGGTCCAGATTTTCGGTATAGCGTTAAAAATACTCATTTGCATTTTATGACATAAATCTGAGAAATGTCATAGACTAGCTAGAAAATCACTTTGCAATGAATACATTGGACCATAGTGTGCAGAAATAAAAGTTGTTAATCTGTATAAATAAAACTGAATGATTGTCTCTATGTATCTTATGCCTTTCTACACCATTCATACAATTGCGATGAAACTTGCTTACATCTACGGGAGGGTTATGGGCAATTATCTAAAAAAATTAAAAATTCGTATCCCAACAGCATATATTTACCAAGAATTAATCACCAAATAAGTCGAAGAGGAGATACAATAGATTCAGTAGAAATGCTAAATTCAAGTTAAAGGTTAATATTGTGTAGCTATTGTACACAAATGCCATATAAGTCATTCTCAGAGATAACAACTACAGATTTTGAGAGAAAATTTTGGGGAGACCAATCCTAGAAGTTCTAAAATTTTAGTTACATTTTAACGCTTTTCGCAGTAACTTCCAAAAATATTGTAGTACAAATAATGTTGCATCATTTTAATTTTCAAAAATTATCTTTTCAACTATATTAACGATTTTATGGAATAAATATATTTTCTATATTTAATCAATTTTGAAAGGAAATATTTTAATCACTTTTTCTAAAATTAAACTTGAGAACTCCGATCGAATATAAAGCGAATCCAGAGATACAATAAAAAGTTTCTTTCATTGCCATTCTGAAAGAATACCACGCTTTACAATTCTAAGAAAATACATAAATCTAATATAAAGAAAAGGATAGTTTTTGTTCGTATTTTATATACTGTCGAACCATTCATCTTATTTTGATAAAAATCTTGTCTAATTATTGATTGATTGTACTTAATATTATTTTTTTCAGCAGCAGCAACGAGCCGGGTACCAGCTAGAAATTTATAAAATTACTGTAATGTGAAATTATGTTTTTAATTTGACTGTGATTAGATAAATTTATCAAGAAAAGTAATTTTAATTAGATTTAAAACTATCCGTAGTTTTGGTTTATATTCCATCCAGTTTATTGTTTATAGAATTGATTTGTTAGCTTTAAAAGACTTTGACAAATTATAAAAAAAAGTATACAAAATTGTGAATCTCAACTCATACAATATTTGAATAGGCTACCATTTACATTTTAAGATTTGAATCAATTCATGTGGCTCAATATAAAATGTTTATTAATTTATAATATTTTAATTAAAAATAAGTGACTAAGTTTTCGAGACAAAAGAATAAAAAATCAGAAATAAATTTTTATTTCCTTTTAGAAATGAATCATTTTGTATTAGTGTCAATTTTTTTAAGAATAAAATTCATTTATGGTTTTTTGATAACGTTATTTTTATTGTACATAGAAATTGTTTTATAGAATTAAAGTTGAGTTTCTATGACAACAAGATTATTACTATTTCATGATCAGATAACAGAGTTAAGCGGTTGAAGGGTTGAAAATAAACTATGTTTTAGCTTAGCATTTTTAATTTTTGAACAGCATTGACCATCTACAAACATTAATGGTCAATAAAAAGTCTATTTTTTGTTACTTGATGTAATTACTCAAAAAATGACACCTAATTATAACAACAATTAGGAAATGCTGCCAAAAATAATCTAAACAATACTTTTCATCGATTTATATTTATCATATCGTATTTTTATAAACCCTAAGCTAAGCATATTTAATAGCAAATATTCTATACCATTATCTACATTCAAATCGGGTCATTTTAGAACAGGATTATCCCATGAAACTTTGCAAAAACGTTCCTTGTGGTCGTAAATAATTTTTGAAATAAATAATAGATGTTTAATTTTTAAAAGATTGACAGTTTTCAAAAAGCATTTCAGCAAAATTTTACCTCTTGACTTCGATTGAAATCACAAAAACAGATATCTTCTGAGTGATGTTTGATTTTTTAAAAAAAAGAAAAAAACTGACTTTTACTATCTGCAAAATAATTGAATCAACTGAAGCAGACTCTAAAAGGGAAAAAAACAAAACAAATTATAATAAAAATGTGTCCATAATAGATGTTTCTCAGCATAAGAACTAGACAGATGTTTGTGACAGTGCATGGAAATCAGCTCTCAAACTGTTTAGTAAAAAAAGTATATTCATTGCATCCAATGCTGAAAAAAGAGTTAACTTTAAAACTTAAATGGGAAAATACAAAGTTATGTCAATCATTCTATTCAAATTTCTTTTCGAGAATATTTTTTAATTTTATATCTGACAGTAAAAGCGAAGTCTTTGAAATTGTTCTAATTTTATTTTCTCCATTTCAATTTCATCATGCTTTTAAGACTGATTCGTAAGAAATTCTTTGCTATATTATACAAAAAAAAATGTCAAAATTACGTCAATGTTTTAAAACTATTAATGACCAAGTTCTTTTTTTTTTGGAATGTTACTTAATATTGACTATCCTTATTTAATTTATTACTACAAATAAAACTATGATAAATATAAAAAAACTAATGAACGAAAATAATTATAATCTGTTAAAAAGAACTTCATAAATAATTAAAAAATTCAAGCATAGTTTTGGGGATTAAAATGAAAAAAAAAATATCATAAGAAGGGAAGAATATGATTAGTTTCATCTCATAAAAAGCGATGGAAGGCATGTTTGTAGATTTTTCTTTGAATATATTGAAAGTTGGTCGGGAATAAGAATGAAATTAATAAAATTAATAATTATAGTCTGTTAAAAAGAACTTCATAAATTAAAAAAAAATTCAAGCATGGTTTTGGGAATTAAAATGACAAAAAAAAATCAGATGAATGGAAGAATATCATTACTTTCATTTCATAAAAAGAGATGGAAGAAAGGTTTATAAATTTTTCTCTGAATATATTGTAATTTAGTAGAGGATAAGAAGTTATTATAGTGATACATAATTAAGTTTCAAGTAAAAATCTATTTTCTACACAATCTAAATTTTAAACACACTTAAACACAACAAAAATATCATAGAAGGTAGGAAGCGTTTACTTTTGATTTTGCTAGGCGTAAGCATCTTTAATCTAATAGACATTTGTTAAAAAAAGCACAATCCAAGTTCAGTTGAAGTAAATAATAAAATTCTGAAGTACAAAACAATGAAAGTGAGAACAAGAAAAAAAAGTATTTTTTCCGTATAAAAAAATATTAAAAAAAACACGTTAATGCTTAAAATTGTATTTATTTCAAACCATTTCATATTCAAAATATGTACCAAAAACATTCTTGGGTCTAGACAGCAAATTTTTGATTAATTTCACAGAAAATCTGTTTTCCCCCATGTTATGTTTACAAATTAATTCAGCCACTTTGAGTTTAAAATGAGTCTTTTTTTTTGAGGAACTTTGTACTTGTACAGTCTGCAAAAATGTTCTCGCTTTCACTGTTCATTTTAATCATATAAATTTTAAAAAATAAATATTATTTATAATTAGTATACACTGAAATGACCAAAGTCAATATGCAAATATACAGATGGCAGTAGTATCGCAGCGAAAAAGTATAAATGCGCAGTTCGTTTTCCAGAGCTTTCATTTGTTTTCAAGTTATTCATGCGAACATGTTTTTCGTGATTTATGGCGGCACGACGAGAATTAACAGACTTTGAACGTGGAATGTTAAATGGAGCTAGACGCATGGGTCATTTCATTGCGGATATCGTTAGTGAATTCAACATTCCGAGATCCACAGTATCAAGAGTGAGCCGAGAGTATGAAATTTCAGGCAACCCATCCCATCATGGACAGCGCAGTGGGCGACCACCTGCACTTAACGACCGAGACCGCCGACGTCTGTGTAGAAGGGTCAATGTTAATCGTCAAATAACTGCAGGAATCAATGTGGGACGTACGAGGGACGGTCCGATAGGACTGTGCGGCAAAATCTGTCTTCCTTGCGCTATGACAGCAGAAGACCGACTCGAGTGCCTTTACTGACAGCACGACATCGCCTGAAGCGACTCTCCTGGGCTCGTGAGCATATCGACTGGTCCCTAGACCAGTGGAAAATCGTGGCGTGGTCAGATGAGTCACGATTTCAGTTGTTACGAGCTGATGGTAGAGTTCGAGTGTGGCGCAGACCCCACGAAGCCATGGACCCAAACTGTCAGCAAGACACTGTTCAAGCTGGTGGTGGCTGCATAATGGTGTGGGCTGTTTTTACATGGCATGGACTCGGTCCTCTGGTGCAACTGAACCGATCGTTGACTGGAAATTGTTATATTCAGCTACTTGCAGATCACTTGCAGCCATTCATGGACTTCACGTACCCACACAACAATGGGATTTTTATGGATGACAATGCGCCCTGACACCTGCCCAGAACTGATCGCGATTGGTTTGAAGAACATTCCGGACAATTCCAGCACATGATCTGGCCACGTATATTGCCCGATATGAATCCCATCGAGCATTTATGGGACATCATCGAAAAGTCCATTCGTGCTCAAACTCCTGCACCATCCACACTTTCACAATTATGGACGTCTATACAGACATCATGGCTCAATATTCCTGCAGAGGACTTCCAACGGCTTGTGGACTCCATGACACGTCGAGTTGTTGCACTTCGCCGGGCAAAAGGAGGACCGACACGATATTAACAGTCATCCCATGACTTTTGTCACTTCAGTGTATAGTTATTTGTTTTAAATTAAATTTACAATTTCAACAAATTATTTGAATTTTGAGAGAAAAGAAAAATTTTAAATTCCATTAAAGTGTGATTAATATTATCCATTTATTTATATGCCTTTGAATTATTATTTATTTTCTTAGGTGAAAAGGATGTTTTATGCAAGCAGATGCGGTGCATTAGGAATTTAATATTCATTTCATTATAATTACAAATAAAATTTAAGTTACAAATAAATTTGAATAAATATTTCCATTTCTATATCTAACTAGCTGGTACCCGGTGCGTTGCTGCGACTGAAAAAAAATAATATTAATAACTTAGCAAATGTTTTATCAAAATAAGATGAAGGTATGACTGTATATAAAATACTAACAAACAAATATTCATTTTTATATATTAGATTTGTTTATTCTTTAGAATGATTAAACTTTGTGTTCTTTCAGAATTGTATTAATCGAAACTATTTATTTTATCTCATGACTCGTTTAATATTTTTTCAGAATTCCCTAATATAATTTAAGATATTGTTATTAAAATATTTTCTTTTGAAACTTTTTAAACATTGAAAACATATTTATATCATAACATCGTTAATATAGTTGAAACAATAATTTTTAAAAATTAAATTGGTGCAAAATTATTTGCACAACAATATTTTTGGTGGTTACTTCAAAAAACGTTTAAATTTAATTAAAATATAAAAGCCTTAGTGTTAGTCTCCCAAAAACTTTCTCTGATATTCTGAAATAAAGTTGTTACCTCTGAGAATGGCTTGCACAGCATTTGAGTACTGTTGCTACAAAATATTGATCTTTAACTGGTATTTAGTATTTCTACAAAATCTATAGTCTCCTCGACTAGTTATTTAGAGATAATTCGTGATAAATAGTTGCTGATAAGATTGGATTGTTTTTTTTTTAATTTTAGATAATTGTAGATTATCAACCATCTACAATTGTAGATAAACACTAATTGTAGATCCCTCCAACTATCCTGTTGGTGTAAACAATAAGCTGACCACGTTTCATCGCATCAGTTTCAGATGAGCAGTTTGGAAAGGCATAAGATACATGCAGATAAATATTCATTTTTTTCTATAGATAATATTTCCTTCAATTCCTACCAAACCTGATCACTTTTGTAAAATTCCGACCCCTCAATATGATTATAATTACCTTTTGTTTGTTTTAAAACAACCAAGGCACCTAGTTTATTCTCAAAATACATACATACATACATACGTATATATATAGATATATATACACATATACATATATATATATATATATATACATATACATATATCCACCGTATACCGACCCAGGACTCCATATCGGAGATTGTTTTTGCAAAATATCACACTTTAAGAAATGGTAGAAATTAAAATTTTATTTTTATGAATTATAAGCACTATTAAACACAGTAAATCAGTTTCAAAGAATTCTGTGTTTTCTAATATCCATGTATTTGCTTTAAATCACAAAAGTTAGAAATAACTCCGAAAAGCTAAATTTGTTCCGACTACCTGGTACTTTCATCAGAGAAATTTGCCGATCACAAAGGACTAAAATCATGAATTGTTGAAATAAATTTTTATTACACCAGTGTTACTTTTGAAGTATACTTTTTAAAGCACTTGTACAGTTTTCTTCATTTTCAAAAATAAGTAGATTCTTCAATTTTGTTTTAATATTCAACAAGACTGATTCTGTGACTTTTGCTTCAATTCCTAATCCTCTAGGAGTTAAGGTATTAGTTCTCTTTCACGGTTAATCACATGGTCACTTTGTGCACGGAGTTATCATGGTTAATAGCATCTATGCAACTCACTGTGAATTACAACTCCCACTAAATCAATCACGGCCAGTGCTTTCATTATAGGACAGATGAATGTGTAATCTTAATTTCAGATGCCTTATGCAGTTTAAGAGGCAGTGGGGTTTAGGGAGCCCTGGTCAGATTTGTAGCTTATTTAAAAGGAAACTACTATACTAAGGGTTTTGCTAAACCTCTTCAATCTCTACTAGCATAGAATTTTGTAGAATAAATTCGGTTTAGGTACTTTTTTTATCTGCAGGATCTATGATTGTCGAGAGATCAAGCTGGCACCTAAGCCACACACAAACTCTAACATCTCATTGGTATCTATATCTATCTGCTATAACTGAGAAACAATTACAAAAAGCATCGCAAATCCAAAATTTCCATTGAAGTTATCGAGAGTGTTAATATAACAAAGTTTGTTGTTTAAATAAAAAAGTTTAAAAGAAATTGATTAAATTAATTTCGCTTTGTGTTCTTCTTACTGAGAGTATTAAAGAAGCAAATATTAATAATGCCATTCATTCTATTAAAAGTGCAATAAATTGGTCAGAGTGCTATGGTTGTGGTATAAATGATGGCAAGACTGCATCAGATTGTCACTTTTATCTCATTGGATGCATCAAAGCCTTCTCTAGGGCCAGAATAACTGGTTGGTAAGGTGTTGCACTTTTCATCCCTTGGGCTATGAGTTTGAGTCCCGCCATCCGAAGGCTCTCCGTGTATAATACGGCCGGTGCACGTATATGTCAGTCGTGGTCACAGAGTCTTCCGAGATAATACCACTGTTGAACTGTAGTAATCGCTCTCTGATTCAAACTTATATTACGAACATTGGAAGAGTAAATGAAATGCATGAACGAAGTCCTCCCCTTGAAAGGGGCTGTGATGTATGGCTCCTGACCCTAGTCGACACTTTTGAAATAAAAAAAAAGTTAAAACTCTCGGCTTAAAATTTCTGACTTTCTCTGCGAGCTTGTCCATGACAAGTAACATAAAAAATCCATAATACAAAATATTTCTTGATAAAATAAATACAATATTGCATCCATCGACAAATTCTAATATCTAAGCCCTTTCCTTTTAATATGAAAAAGATTACATGATGCTGTAAAAGTCGTTGTTTTTCTCAAATTGCAGTACGGATTCAAGAATATTATTATCATTATATCAAGAAATGGGTTTCATTCTCAACACCCTTCTCCTTCAAACATTCGATGGCTGTATCTCGCAAAAATTCTTTTACTGTGATTTCAATAAATTATGAAATATTAGACAGGCTTTTTAAGAATATCCCTTGACAACTCATTTTCAACTTTGATAATAATTAATAGCTTTAAAGCCTTTTCTACATGTTTAATATTTTTTTCAACACTAAACCAACTAAACTAATCCCATCATAGCATGGATAAAATCCATGCTAATCGTCGTTCATATTTATGGAAACCTTATTCATGCTAATTTAATTCCCAAATACAAGTTGTTTTTGAACTCCCCATAGAAAATTGAAGGTAAGTTAGAGCACATGAATATTAATTCTCAAAGTCATCAAGCTCTCATTATAACCAAGACCTGAGTGAAGTTATCATGATTCGTTTCATTAGCGCCGAATCAGACGATTTAAATTTTTTCTTGAAAATATTCATCAGATCAAGCAGCGTTAGCATCAATATTGTATGATTGCAGATAGGCGTCATTTTTTGCACGTCCTATTGTAGTATGCAAGCGTGAAATGAAGTTTTGGATACTGATTTCTGTATTGAGTTCTTGCTTTATCTTTACGCCTTTTTATTTTTTGAGGATTACAAATGTCACCCTGCTTTTCTGTATGATTCTACTTAGTACTGGTATTTCCTACCTCTCCACGAAATTTGCACTTGGATTTTAGAAGCATCCTGTAAGGTCTCCAGAAAAACCTAGAATTGTTACAAGTTATTGAAATATACATAATTTCAATGCATTAGAATTTTTAAAACAACATTTATGAATTACTTATAAAAATGAATCTTTGTCAACTTGTTTTCGGTTAATTCTTTTATTTCATATTCCTTTTCAAATTTAGAATTACATTAAAAAAATTCCATTTGAATTTAAAATGAAACGGTAAGGTATTGAATAATCAACTACATCAACTTATGAAATACTTCATTCAGTGTATAATTTCTCGAAATTTATAATTTTTTTAAAAAAATTTATAGATGGCCTTATAAAAGTGCATATTTCTAATTTTAATATGAAACATAGAATCAAAGGATTCTTTCGTACAATATCCTTTTTTGATAATAATTCGCTATTATCAAGAAAAGAAATTTCGAACTAGTGTTTTTCCCCATACAAGTAATTTATATTAACTTATATTATCTTAAGAATACCTACCTATACCTGAATACCTGACTGTCGATTCTTTGGTTTAGGACAGGGCTTACATTTCATCTTTAGATGCATCATATTATTTCCAAATTCAGCATGTTAGCATAATTATATATTTTAAGTATTTATTTACTAAAACTTGATTTCTAATCTCCTTTATTAATTATTTTTTTAACTAAATAAATAAAAATTTGGTACATAAATAATATTTTATTTAACCACTATTTAAAAAATATTAATAAAATTACTAATCAGCCTTTAAATAAGTAAGAACAAATATAACAAGGGATTTGTTAATAGTATATGTTTCTTATTGTTTCGCTTTGATATTATTTAAATTTATTCTTTAATAGATTAACAAGAAAGCCAAGGGCAGTGGTAGCCTGGTTGGTAGACGTCAGTCTCGCAACCGAAAGGTAGCGAGTTATGTCCTCGTATCGGCCAAAAACAGCTGTGATGGCTAATGGCAGTTGGTTCACGTTAAATATGTCGTGACTGCAAAGCGCTCCAAGTTCCCATAACAAATTATACATCTAGGGATACTGAATCAGGGATGAATCGGTCTCTGGTTTGGATCTCTATTCTGACTTGCGGATGGATGAATGAGTTCGACCGCCCTTTAAAAAGAGTTGTGTAGGGTGTGCTCGATCAAAAGTCGTACTTTCACCTTAATGGTGCTCATTCCCAATGAAATGTCCATACTCTGCCTAAATTCGAAAGAGCTATTCTCATTCGGCTTAGTCTGACCAAGTGAGATTAGAAAAAAGAAGTAGACAAAAGAGCCTTCAAAATAAAATATATTTATAACATTTCATTATATAAAATTAATAATAATTAATCCTGATTTCTTTTCGCATGACTCGAAAAGAAATCATAAAATCCCACATGGGTTTCTAGAAATTTGATCGCAGCAATTCCATAAAATAAATTAATTACATTTACCATTGTTATGAATATATTATTGTAATCTCTTTTTAAACGCTTGTTTATTATAATTAAAAGAGGAAAATAAACTGATTTAAGGTATCTGACTACGTTCGAAGGAAAAAGTTTGAAAAATTGGATTTATTAAAAACTATTTTAAACTATGGTTTTTAAATGTATTGTCAGTTATAATACAAAATACTATAAATACAACAAAATTATTTTAAAATATTATATTTATTGAGAAATAGGAAAATTGGTTGTAAATTTTAGCAAAATTTAACCAAAACAGTTAACACTTTACACAAAATGTTCATGCAGCAAACCTATTTTTCTTTGAACAGAAATTATAGAATGCAATCAATAATGAATGAAAGGAACCAAAATCTAAGAAACGTATTGTGGTGCAAAGAAGTGATGGGTAAAAATATACGTATATATGCATTTTTTAAATAAATTCGCAACTTAATTTTTCTAAAAACACCTATAAATGACAAAAATATTTTACCAACTATAAAAACTTTTGGTTCATTTCATTACTCACATTATTTAAAACACACGCTGAAATTTATGTGTAACACCACTGTTAGTTTTTGAGATATCATGTTAACGGTGGAGAATTTTTATGAAAATTAAATTGAAGCTAAAGCCAAATTTCAGCTTAAATATATGTATTAATTGAAATTTCCCTGGTTGATAGATCAGGCCTTCCTTTTCCAAGAAAAGATAAATTGTTTTGTAAAAGAGGAAAGTCTGAACCACAAGAAATAACAATAAAAAAATTCGCCAATGTGGTCGATAGCCAGTGTTTATAACGTTGTCTCATCTATTATATCTAACCGACCAGACCACGAAAATAGGTTATAGCCTTTCAAGGTAACCGTACTCTATCTGTAAGCCCAGATTTATCTGGCAATCTCTGCGGGATACTGATTAGATATTCATAAATTGATACTCATTCCATCAGCTAATTACATAATATGCAATCTGTAACGCTGGGCTTTCAAATAATAATGAGGACTGATTATTATATTATTAAAGTTCGGCATTAAATTATCTTAAGCTGTCTATACATTGTGTCCTTTCATAGAGTGATTAATTTTAATCATTCATAGAACAGTTTAATGAAAAGAAAAGAAAATTTTGTATGCTTAAACATTTCTTGCATTGTAAATCTACATTTTTTTAAGTATTGATAGAAATATTCCAAAGATAAAATGCGTTAATTTGGAAATCATCCTTTTATTGATGAATTTAATGAATGCGTTTAAAAGTTTGTAAAGCAGAAAAATCAATTTTGAAATTCTAATAAAAAACTGAAGCATGAAAATCTTCTAGATACTATGTGTTTTAATTTCCTCTATTAGAGGTATTATTATTTCGGTACTCTTTTAATTTTCCTTGCTTAAATAATCTATGATAATTTTGTTAGCTGCTCGGCTATGTCAATGTTTTCGATATAAAAAATCTTGAAATTTTAATCAGAAATTAATTAATAATTCGGATGAAATATTCGCGAAATGTATACAGAATTAGAAATTACTCAGCTAAAGTGAATCAAGAATTATTTACGGGAGAATGTATTGATTGAGTAAGTGAACAATTCGTATCCAAATCTAAATTTTTATTCTCTCCGTACTTTTGACAACTTTTAAAAAAGAATAATGGTGAATATAGATGAGTTCAAAGCAGTTTTCCTTTTCGAAATTATAGCTTTTGAATAACTAAACGTTTTTATCTTTATATTTAAAGTCCCAACAAACAGTAATCAATGTAATTGTTTGCAAAATGTGCATTACTTTTGACAATTGAAATTTAGGAATGCCACGATATTATTGAAGTCAGTTACTGTCATAGGAGGTTGATTTGCATCGAAATTAGTAACAGAAAAAAGAAACTGAGATTAACTGTAATTATTTCTCATAAAAACAGATTCCTAATTTTTCTTCATTAATAGTTTATTAATGAAAACTTTCTAGCTAAAATTTGCATCATGAAGTAATTTTAAAGTGTAGTATGTTTTATCTAAATGTTGCAAATAAAAATTTCTTACTGTCGAAGATTCTTAATAATGGTGTTTTTAAAGTAGTTCTTATAATGGTAAAATTTTAGAATTACTTCTTGACAATATCAATAGAAATATATTAAAATGATCTTTAAATTTAACAAACAGTAAAAAAATTAGCAAATAAATTGTAGACCTAAAATAACACGTTAGAAAAACTTTTATCCCTTCATTCCTAAATAGGTTTTTAATTAATTTACTGTAACACTTTTCGTAATACGATAAATATTTATTAGCATCATTGATATGAAATAAAATTCAAATTTGACTTTCACTTCAATTTTTTTTGGCCGGAAGACATTTTATTTTAGAAAAAGCTTTACAATAACATAAAAAAACGAGGTTAAGTATAACTAATAAGTATATTTGGTATTATAGTAACATTTTGAAAACTATTTTTACTGTCTTCACTCTGAAATTCACTCACTTTTAGATATGTTCTACTTTCTTCACTGATGATTTTCAATTTTTAGATATTAATGCAAAGCTACCTCGATATTTTTAAACCGTTTTAGACTCATGTTATATGCATTAAAACCTCCGTTTTAAAGGGAAAATCCCTTGGGGAATGGATGATTATTTTATTTTCTTTATTTATATTTAAAGATAAAATTTGAAAACAATATTTTTGCTTATTTATGTGCATTTTGATGGTGAACGATCTGAAAAGAGAAGAGTGACATAATATACAAATGGAAAACTATGAGGGAAATGACATTAAGATCATTGCTTTTTTAACATGTAGAATGTATCACATGTCTCTAACATAATCAAAATATATTTCAATTTATATATTTTCGCAATGGCATAAATATTTTAATGAAACTTTCAGGCTTTGTAGCTAGTACTGACTCCCAACCAAGTAAAATTACTGTCACAAACACAAGATAAAGCAAGTGTGCAAAATAAATAAGGCTATTAAAAATAAAGTCTACAAAGGAGCAAATTTCTTGAATCATTGCTTATCCAATAACTTATCTATGAATATAAAGGCTTATACAGACATTCATGGAAAAACCTTTTTTAACTCTTAATTAGCTATTTCACGATGGTTGATTTATTAATATTAAAATAAGAGTAGAGAACATAAATTTTCAGGCTTATGAATATCAGTATAAAAATTTCTCATACACCAACTGTTTGTAATAAGATATACGCATGTTTAATGAAACATTCTTAAATTTATTATTACTTCATTTGCCGCATTATTTGCAATATTTCAGGAAGTCTCATAAAATTTTTGAGAAATTTTTAAACGAGATAGCTAAATAAACAAGTGATAACATGTGGAATTGTACTGAATGGATAAGGAAAAGACATTAAAAACAAATTACTTGTTTCAAGCATTTCCGAATCGAAATAAATAACAGTCTTCAATTATTCTAATAAAAATGGAAAGATTTTTCTGGATATTACCAATCTCATATAAAAAAATGTTTTCATTTTCATATCATCACTGTGTTATCCTTCTCTATATTCGACAACTATTGTGTAAATTCTAGAGTTAGTTGCTGTTATTGAATAATAAAATTGATGGTTTCAATTGGTATTTTCAACATTCTTCTTACAGTGACATGAAATTACTGTTACTAAGACAAGATAAAGCAAGTGTGTAAAATAAATGTCGATTAAAAAACGGAAAGTTTACAAAGGAACTGATTTCTTGAATCATTGCTTATCCAATAAATTATCTATGAATATAAAGTCTTATATGCACATTCATGGAAAAACCTTTTTCATGTCTTAATTCGTCATTTCAAGATGGTCTATTTCTTAATAGTAAATATAAAATCTCGTATGAAAATAGACTGGAAGCAGAAATTACTTTAAGGGAAATAAAAATCAGTGTTGGAACTTGATAAAAATGCTTTCTTTTTATATCATCATTGTGTTATCTTTCTCTATATTCGAAAAATTTTGAATAAAGTCTTGAGTTAATTGTTGTTATTGAACAATAAAATTAATGGTTTTAATTTGTACTTCCAACATTCTTCTTATAGTGACTTGAAATTACTGACACTAACACAAAATAAAGCGTGCAAAATATATAAATCTATTAAAAAAGTAAAGTCTACAAAGGAACTAATTTTTTGAATGTATTGCTTTTCAAATAAATTATCTATGAATATAAAGGCTTAAACATACATTCATTGAAAAACAATTTCATCTCTTAATTCGCCATTTCAAGATGATCGATTTATTAATAGTAAATATAAAATACCTCATGAAAATAGATTGAAAACAGAAATTACTTGAAGAGAAACGAAAATCATTCCTATATTCTGATAAACAAAAACTGGTATTTTGCTTACTTCTTTCGAACCATATCAGCAGAAATCGCAGATACTGATTTTCAAAACATTTTTGAGACAAACAAAAAAAATCATGTTTCGTCTTACATTCTACGATGTAATTGAAACAGTTGAAGCTCACATTTATAGAAAACTAAATTTCGTTGAGATTGAAATCAATAAGAAATTCATCAATAAAAGAAACTTCTCAGATGTTCGTGATGGCTTTCAAAAATTGGTATTTAAACTTCTAACACGAAAAAAAATGAAATTATGATTGAAAAAGAATGTTTCATCTTCTACAAGAATTTAAAATAACTTCGATGTAAATTCAAGAATTTGCTTGATCCCATGTAAAGAAAATCCTTTACTTTTTTAACAAGACTTTAATACAAGTATTTTTTTAACTTTTAATAGTTATATTTTTCAACAATTCCCAAAGAGAAATAAGTTCGACAATTATTTGACTGTATTGCAATCAAATTATTGAAAACGTGTAATCATTCTTATGGTGGTTAAATTTTAAAATTATTTTATGCATCATCATAAAATTTTAAAGATATAAAAATAAGTTTGTTTGGATTTAAAAAAGTGTGATTTTATCCCTTTACACTTTTTAGAGAATTTATTTCCTTTATAGTAATTCATATCAAGATAATAAGTTTTGAAATTTGTTTGGAGAGTTTAACATTGAAATTACCCTAAATATAACTGACTTAAAATAAAAAATAACTTATAACTTTTAGTGCTTTGTTCTTTAATATTTTGAATGAATTCATCTGTAATTTTTGAAATATCTAGGAATAGTCTGTTAACAATTCTTTATTTAATATTTTTATTTCTAGTCTTGATAGTTTTCTATTTGGATTTCAATAGTGTCTTGATTCCACGGAATAATGAACAACATAATGATATTTCAAATGAAATTTGAAAATTCAAAAAATTATACCATTTCAGTTATTTTGTGACTGCAACACATATGAGATTAAATTGCATATAAACTTGCAGAATATATAACTGGTTTCTGTTTTCTTGCTACTCTTTATTTTGATTCGCAGAACAATATGAATATTTAAGAAATAAGGCTGAATTAATAGATTTTTGCTAGATTAATATAGATTGATGACACAATATAAACTGAATCATATATTTTATCAGATTTCGATATGATAAATATGAATCATGGACAATAGTCAAAGGGATGTATGCATATTTGGTGGTCTGGTGGTAAGGTCAAGGCTTGGGAACCGGAGGGGCTCAGGTACGAAACTTGATTCCACCGAAGAAAATTCATATGAGGGGGGGTCTCTTGCACTTTAAATCTGTCTGGGCAAACATCCTCCCGCTGGTGTGTGGTGTGGAGAGGAGAGGGGACTGCCAGTTCAGGTGTCGACGTCGTCATCTGACCGTGGTTCAAAATGACGAGGTCAGTCCCAAAATATCTCTAGTGTAACTTTACTTTTGGACATTAATATATATAACAGAGCGAAACCACAAAATCAAACAGTGTCCTTGGAGATAGAATTCGACTGCACGCATGAACTCTAATATACCCTTAAAAGTTTCAATTATGTCCATATCAAGTGCTGCGATTCGCATGAGATCACATGAATGTCATGTGTATGAGATTCACATGACATTCATTGATCAGCCCTGATCAATCCCAGAAGTGTGAACAGGAGAATATTTTATATGATCGCTTTTCAAGGAATACAAGGAATTTGATTTCGTTTGATGAAGGTAGAGCCATGAGACTAACCTTCAATCACCTTAGAGCGATGCGACTAACCTTCAAATCACTTATATATGTCAACGAATGAGTAAAGATATGTAATCCTATTCCACATTACCATTGTATTCCTGTTATGTATAACAGTATGCTGCAGAAAATCAATGTGATACGATTTTATAGGTGTTCTCAAAATGTAAAAATGTTCAAAAATAACTCAAACAATTTTCAATCAGAACTTTCCCCAAATGTCAGTGTATTCAGTTAATGTTCTATTAATATATGCTATCTCAAGGCAATTCACTCTGCTAATATTGTTGTTGAAACAGTCGCTTTAAATCATATTTATGACATGAAATTCATTCTAAACAGTCTCTGATAATACATTTTCCTTAAGATATATTCTGTTCATACTTACCTTAGATGTTACTTGGAACGCAACGGTTTCCCACAATTTTCTTCATATCGATTTTATTAATATAAATCAATTTCAAATTTCATCACATGTACTTGGGATATGTTATATTTCTGCTTAATATAAGTTATTATTATAATCAACGCCTGGGCACTAGAGACATAAACAAAAGTTGCTGATTTTATGGATGCTCTAGAAAGACGGATCCAGATAACTCTACCGAAGAACCCTCGTGTGAGGGGGGTCTATTGCAAGTTAAATCTGTCACGCCAAACGTCCTCCCGCTGGTGTGGTGTAGACAGGGTGGTGCATGTTCAGGTATCATCCTCGTCATCTGACAGTGGTTCAAAATTGTGATGTGTGCCCCCAAATAGCCCTGGTATTGCTTTACAATGGGACGTTAATATAACTAAATTAAATCAGATGAACTTGCATCCTTTGAATCATAAGAGAACAATCACAGTTATGTTCTAAGCGGTAGTATATAACCTCTCTGATTGCGTGACTAGCGTGTTTATAATCTTTCTTACTGGTGGCACTATTCAGATACAGATAGCTAGAAATGCAATAAAGTACTGTACTATTGCAATAGTATACTTGATGTAATAGCATTAAGTAAAATGCCTTGTAATATTGCTAATGGGTACATTCTCGTATTATTAAGTCTAAATCTTGTGTGTGTTGAATTGGTTATAATAACATAGTTTCAAGATCAATTCCTAATCATTGAAACTAAGTGTTTAGAAATTATTGAGAGATAACTGACAATAAACGATTAAAAATGAGAATTTTATAACAAAAACTTCTGGGCTTCACGGAAAACGACAGAAGTGTTTTGGAGAAATTAGAGAACATATTCTAAGTTTTGGATAACATACATTTCATATGTAAAGTTAATAGACTTCGATTGGTTCCGAGTTGGAGAAAAATGTTATTTGAGATCAATATAGTATACTTAAGCATTTAAAAACTGTCCAGAAAAACTATATAGAAAGTGTTTTAATTAATCAAAAATTATCACTTGATATAAAGTTTAAGTTTCTGCAAAGAATAGTGCGAACATTGTATTATCAAAAATTACACCGTTAGGTTATTCATTGAATCACAGTTATTAAAATTTCAGAGACAATGTAATAGCGCAATACAGTTTTAAAAGATTCTCTAAAATCACACTGGACTCAAGGCCAGATTTTCTGTAGAACCTTAAATAAGAGCTGTCGTGACTTACGTGTAGGCAAAATAAAGTTCAAGCTTTAAAAAAAAATAATCTTCTTTATTAAACATTTCTTTCAACTCACCACTATCAACATCAACCTTTCCTTTCTTTCATCACCCACCATTCTCAACAAACACATCGCCATCTCCCGTTTCCTCCCCTTTCTTTCTCCCGTTGCCAATCCACAAAAAACAACCAAAGAAACTACTTTTATATTTTTGGTTGCCATACATGAAATATATAAAAACAAATTAAAGAATGCATCTAAATAAACATAAATTTAAAATTTAGTGACCCTGACACCTTCCCCCCAGAGTCATATTAGATCCAAAGATTTAATATGGCAAAAAAATAATAAGGGTCACATCATTTACACTTATCAATAGACTTTCCCTACTAATAAATAATTTTAAAGTTCCAAAAATTCTTAAATTCTCTATAAAGTTCTAATTCGTCTTCTATTTACAGTCGAGATAGTGCATCTGCATTGCTTAGTTTTGACCCTTTTATGTGACTTGCCTCGATGTCATGGCGTTGAATGGCTAACGCCCATCTCTGCAATCTTGGACATTGGGGCACAGCACTCGTAAGAAACACTAGCGGATTATGATCGGTTAGCAAGAAGAGCTTAGCTCCACAAAGTAAAGTTTCAAATCTTTTCAAAGCCCAAATAATAGCATACGCTTCTCTCTCGATTGTAGACCACTTCTGTTGCGTTGGACTCAGTTTCTGGCTTCCAAAAGCTATTGGATGTACTTTGTTTCCTTCATCCATTTGGCCTAGACAACACCCCACTGCTGTCTGCGAGGCATCCGTGTGCAAGTAGTATGGTTTCTCTATATCAGGAACTTTTAATTCTGTAATTCCACACAATGCGGTCTTCAACTCGTTGAATGCTTTTTCAGCCTCTTTACCCCATGGAATTTCATTCGGCACTTTCTTCTTAGTAAGTTCTGTTAATGGTAAAGCAGTTTTTACAAAGTTTGGAATATATTGCCTGTAAAAATTGCATAATCCTAATGCACTCCTCAGTTCTTTCTTTGTCTTGGGAGATTTTAAGTTTTGAATCGCCTTTATTCTTTCTTCATCAGGTGCGTGCCCACCTGAACCAACTACATGTCCCAAATATTTAACTTTCTGTCTTGCAAAATCACATTGTCCAAATTTACTGAGAAATTAAAATACTCCAATCTTTTGAAAACTTCTTCCAAATGTTTCATATGCTCCTCCCACGTATCAGAAAATACCGCTAAATCATCAATGTAAGCACAAGCAAAGTCAGATATAGGTTGGACCATTTTAGACATGGCTCTTTGATAAGTTGCAGCAGCATTCCTTAATCCAAACGGTAATACATTCCATTGATACTGACCTCGGTGAGTTCGGAAAGCTGTTAAATGTTTGCTGCTTTCTTCCATTGGTATAGCCCAATATCCCTTCAACATATCTAGCACCGTTATAAAATTTTTCTTCCCTACTAAGAAATTCAACTCCATCATATTCTGCATCGGATATGCATCAGGTACAGTCAGTGCATTTAAACTTCTGAAATCTATGCATAGCCTTATGGTTCCATCTTTCTTATGAACACATACTACTGGGTGTGCTATTTCACTTACTACATGTTCAATTAATCCTAACTCTAATAATTCATCTATTTGTGCATCCACTTCTCTTTTCAAATTCTCCGGTATCTTGTAAGTTTTGGGTTTCATGGTTTCCTCTCCAGCTTTTAACTTTATCACATGCTCCCCTACTTTAGCTCGTTTAATTCTTCCAGAAAACAACGTTTTGTATCGATATAGCAAATCCTTCAACTGCTTTTGTTGTGTCTCGGTTAGGTATTCAACATTCACTCTTTCTAATGCTTCATCATTTCTCTCAGCTATTGAAAGTTTTGGTGTTTCGTATATCTCACCGAATTCCTCATCAATATCATAAACCACTCCAACAGTCTGAATTCTTGCTTTGTATTCCCTCATCTTGTTTACATGGAGCAATCTTAAATTCCCTTCAGGCATCCTCAAATAGTAGGAATTTGGTTTTACTCTCCTCATAACTTCAACAGGGCCAATCCATCTGGCATAAAGTTTATTGGTTGAGTCCGGTATTAATACAAGCACTTGATCTCCTGGTATAAATTCTCGAGGTTTCCTTCTAATATTGTAATATTCAGCAAACTTACTTTGTTGTACCTCACTTGTCAATTTTGCTTTTCTTGTTGCTACCTCTAACTTTCCTCTTAACTCCTTCAAATAATTCTCTACTGATCCTTTCAGGTTTAGAGGTAATAATATCTCACCAGTCCAAGCTGATTTTAATATCGACAGCGGACCTTTTGGTTCTCTTCCATACATCAGCAGAAAAGGTGGAACACCTGTCGTTGCATTTGGAACTTCTCTATAAGCCCACAATAAAAATGGTATTTGTCTATGCCAACTTCTTCCTTCCTCTCTGATAATGTGATGCAGCATATTCTTAAAAGTTTGATTCCATCTCTCAATTAAACCATTTCCTTCCGGATGGTACGGTGTTGAAAAGCGTGGACAAGCTCCTAGAATTTTTAAAAACTCTTGCGTTAAACTTGATGTAAAATTAGTTGCATTGTCCATTACAATCACTTCGGGAATTCCGGTCCTACTGAAAATTTCCAGCAGAGCTTCACACGTATTCTTAGCCGTCAAAGATTTTAGAGGGACTTCTTCTGGCCATCTAGAATGTTGATCCATCAAACACAGAATGTACTTATGTCCCTGTGATGATATTGGTTCTACAGGACCTATTAGATCTACATTTACCACTTGGAATGGTAGTTCGGGACGACATACAGGTGTTATTGGAATCTTATCAACTGAACGATTTACTTTTCTGCATTGACAACCATGACAGTAACTACAATATGCTCTAATCTCCTTGCTCATACCTGGCTAATAGAATGAGAATTTGATCCTCTGAATTGTTTTCCGAGCTCCTAAATGTGCTCCAAATACTGATTCATGTGCAATTTCTAGTATCTTTTTCTTTCTAATTTCAGGAATCACTAGCTGTCTTACCTTATTTCCACACATAATCTCTTCATGGTATAGCATATTATCCTCCAATACATATCCTCCTTTGTTTTGCTTAGCCAATCTCCATCCCTCTTGAAGAGTATAGCACCTCCTTTGTTGATTCTTAAAGATCTCTGTTTTATTTCTGTTATTCTCTTCAGCATCATATTCCCCTATTATCGGCTCCCCTTCTTCCATTTCATTATTCACACTCACATTCACTGCTTCCTTTTGAGCATCTGATCTTAAGTTCACAGCAACTGTGGCAGTTGGATTGTACATTCTCTTTTGTTCCTTCAATGCTTCATACGTTTCCATATCCAATAATATGTCAGCATTTAGTCCATCCAGAGTTGCCACTATCGTCTTAATTACAGGTGTAACATACGAATTCGTCACTAATCCTATTTCCACTTCTTTTAGTTCAGCCTTTAAGCTTGTACCAAACGCAGGTTGCAGCATTATGCATCCTTTAGAATCTACTTCTTTACCCACCACACTGCTTCTAAACACACTTATTTGTGCTCCTGAATCTACTATAGCTTCGTACTCAGTTCCTCCATATGAAATTTTTACTATTTTAAGATCAGACATCTTTGGCTGAACAGCAACCCCTTTCTGATTTTCCATTACAACCTCACCATTGAATCTCGCAGTAACTACTTTGCTTTCGCTCTCTTTTTCTTCAAGAACTTTGACTTCCGCCACTTTAACCTCAGTCCTTCCTCTCCCTTCTTTCTTATCCCGACAAAAGCTGGCCAAATGTCCTGCTCGCCCACAGTTGAAGCACGTAACTGGGTTTTTGAAAGAATTTCGCATATCAAATCTCCTGTGATTACTCGACTCTTGTCTATATTCTTCACCAAATATATGATTTCTTTTATTAAAATAGCTTTGTTTTTCTTGACGGAAATTTCTATACGATGGATACAAAGAGGCTTTATTATATTGCCTTGCATTTTCATATTCATCTAACTTCTCAGAAAGAGCATCAACTGTAACAATTTTACTCCAACAATCCATAAAATGTTGTTGAATATCTCTCGATACCTGTTCCTTCATCTGTTCCACAATAACAAGTTGTTTCAGACTTTCAAAATCATTAATTTTTAATCCCATAATCCACTCGTTGAAATAATTCGCCAACTCAAACCCAAAATCTCGCCAAGTATTTTCAGACGATTTACAATGACTTTTAAATTTTATTTTAAATGCTTCCGGGCTCAATTTAAATCTTTTCAATAATATACTCTTCACGTGCTCATAATCGTTTGCCTTTTCTTCAGGTTCCCGGGCAATTAAATTCGCCATTTCCAACGGCAATAGTCCAATTAGATTAGTTACTCAATTTTCCTTTTTAATCTGCACTCTTCCTGCTTGTCTTTCAAATAATATTAGATAAAAACTTATATCACCTTCTTTGGGATCAAAGTTATGCATTAACCTTTGCAATCCAACTTGTTCTTGCATCCTTTCATCTTGAGAACTCATTTCTCCTCCAACACCACTATTCACAAACGATGTCTCTATCTTCAACCTTTCTAATAAAAACTCATTTTCTTGTCTCTTCTTTTCCAATTCAAACTCATTTTCTT
>JAPMOQ010003811.1:82168-132446 GCA_026543055.1 Argiope trifasciata
TTTCTTGTCTCTTCTTTTCCAATTCAAACTCATTTTCTTGTCTCTTCCTTTCTAATTCATTTTGACGCTTAATTCCTTCCTCTCTTTCATTAACTATTCTTTCTAATAATTCTTTCACAAACTCCTACTCATACTCCGTACTTCCTAGTATGATCTTTTTTAAATCAACAACTTTCATATCTTCCGTAATAGTTTCTCCTAATTCCTCCGCCAAACACTGCAAATCTACCTTCTTCCTAAAAACGCCATTTCTAAACCAACTCTTCTAAATAAACTTCAATAAATATTATAAATTATATACTTTCTTTCAACAACCTCTATAAAAATAAAAATAGCTTACTTTTCACCAGAGTCGAAATATTAGAAATCTTGGAATTCTTCAAATTCTCGAAATCCCTTCAAAGCTCACTTCTTCAAATTCGCTTGAAATCCATTGGGTTATTCCCGCGCATTTATGTCATGACTTACGTGTAGGCAAATAAAGTTCAAGCTTTAAAAAAAAATAATCTTCTTTATTAAACATTTCTTTCAACTCACCACTATCAACATCAACTTTTCCTTTCTTTCATCACCCACCATTCTCAGCAAACACATCGCCATCTCCCGTTTCCTCCCCTTTCTTTCTCCCGTTGCCAATCCACAAAAAACAACCAAAGAAACTACTTTTATATTTTTGGTTGCCATACAGGAAATATATAAAAACAAATTAAAGAATGCATCTAAATAAACATAAATTTAAAATTTAGTGACCCTGACAAGAGCCTAATTATAAGCGCCCATGTTCATTTTCTGAGGTTGTTTAACTAGAAAAAATTGTCAATTTATTGTATTTTCTATATAAATATTTTTATAGTGATGAAAAATATAACAAAATGAAGTATCAAAATATTTAATTGAGGGTCATGTTCAATATAACTAAATTCAGCAACTATCATGGACAGCAAGGAAATTTTAAAGTAATTTAATATAACACTCAAAAAAATCAGCAGACTCTAAGCAATCTTAATACAAAATTAACATGTATTATTGGAACTTAAGTGTTAACCAGCTGCCGAAAAGTATAGGTCGATTGGGTGGTAAGTGAAATTGAAAATAGATTAAAATCCATAGGAATATTAAGCAATTGGGGGCATTATGTAACAAAAAATATAACGAATTTGAAACATTTAATTTTAATTTGAAAAAAAAAGTGTGTGCCAAAAAATGAGTAAAAAAATATGAATAAATAATCTATAGAATTTTATTTATTAACTTGATCTTAGTTAACTATAAATTAAAATTGCTGGATTTTCACAGAATAGACAGCGCTATTGATAATGCGCATAACTATGTGAATACCATTAATAATGTAATATATCAATAATATTTTAATTTATAATAATAATGTAATAAATAAAATCATTGATAATGTTGATTGCATTCACATTATTAATCTGAACATTAGTAATATGAATGTAATATTGTAATGCCTACAAATTTCTTAGAGGCATTTCGGTTTTTGTTTGTCATTACTCGTGTTGTTTATTAGTTATTTATTTATTCTATTTATATTCCGTTTCCAACTATGTTGTGGTTTTAATTTTTAATGCTTTTTTTAAACATAGCTTGAGGGCCGCGGTAGCTTGGTTGGTAGAGCGGCAGTCTCGTAACCGAAAGGTCACGGGTTCTGTCCTCGTCTTGGCCAAACACCACCGTGTTGGCTAATGGCAGTTGGGGCACTTTAAATATGTCGAGACTGCAAAGTCCTCCAAGTTCCCATAACAAAACGATACCTCTGGGGGTACTTAATCAGGGATGAGTCGGTCTCGGATTTGGATCTAAATTCCGACTTGCTGATAGACGAATGAGTGTATGAATGAATTCGACCACTCCCTAAAAAGGGTTGTGTCGTGTGTGTGAGCTAGAAGTCAGACTTCTGCCCTCTGGGTGCTCAGGGGTCTTTACCCTCAGAAGCTACTGCACCCCCTTGCAGTGAAAAACACGGACACGACAACAACAAAATATAGCTTGTTTGTTTTATTCTTCAATTTACCAAAACCAAACCGAATCCAAATACTTTACTAAAATAAGGGAAATATTGAATTGATATTTACTCGCCAACTAATGCTTAGCATTACATTTACTAAAATTTAAATTTATAGCCGATAGAATTGCCAACAACTTTCCAGAAACCATTTTCTGCAAAGGATTTCTGCGATTTTCAATACCTTTAAGAGTGAATATATCCTTGAAAATGGTTCCTCTGACACACAATGCTTCTCCCGCTTGTAATTTATCGCTATGGCAACATAAGAAAAGATTTCGATTTGCGAAGCACTTCCAGAATGGAATTTGAATTTCAATTTGGGGGCACTTCTGAAGTAATACGTTGGGTTGATATCGCCCCACTTTACATAGTGAGATTTTTTTAAATAGCGGAAGTATAATGCATAAAATTCAAATCAAACGCCTTATTTAAATGTAAAAAAACAATCAAACTTAACTTTAATAATATTTACTTATTTTTATCAATGATTTTTGTTTGCGAAGTTTCTTAGTTTATCATCTTGTTTTTAAGTTCTAAAGGATTTTACGATAAATGGAATTATATAATTATGTAAATATCATTATGTATAGTAGTAAATATTATTATTTAGTACTATTATTATGTAAATATTAAATAGTTTTCAAATTTCATTTATATCAAAATTTTATTTACATATTTCATAAAGTGAGGAAATAAAGTCGTTTTTACTATATATAAACGGATTCATTTTGTTAGGAAAAACTTTTTTAACTCACCATATTTTCTGGAATTTATATTAAGACATAGAATATTTTTACATTTATATTTTAACAAACATTTTTAATATTCATTACATATATTCTGAAAGAGTTTAGTTTAGTTTAGTTATATTAACATCCTGTTTTAAAGCAACACGAGGGCTATTTGGGACCGACCTCGTAATTTCGAACCATGGTCAGATGACGAGGACTACACCTGAACAGGCACCCCCCTCTCCACACCACGCCACACCATCGGGAGGACGTTTGGCCTGACAGATTTAACGTGCAAGAGGCTCCCTCACACTACGGTTCTTCGGTGGAATCGAGTCTCGAACCTGAATCCCCTCGGGTTCCGAAGCCGAGACTTTACCACCAAGCCACCGCGGCCCATATTCAGGAAGAATGGATTTTTTATAAAAATATTTGGCAAAACATTTTGATGTTGGCATTATGTTTATAAATAATAGTCCTTCTTATCTCACATTTATTTGAATCCAGTCTAATTCTTATATTAATTCATCGCATGAAAAGTTTGAAATAAGTAGCGTTCTTCAAAAAAAAACCAAACTATTTCAAACATTAGTTAATTCATTTCGAATTTTTTTAAAGGTGAAATCATTAGAATTAAATTCTTAATTAAATTTCATCATGTAATAGATATCTGTCTGCAATTGCGATCAATAAAAACAACTATGATTTTTAAAAAGAAAATAACATTCTAACTGTAAATTTTATCAATAATATCTTTAAAAAAAGATAATTTGCATCAATTTACAATAGCAATTAGTACGGTTTCTATTATTGTGTTAACTTCGCTTTTAATATCCGAATAAAAATTTAGAGTAGTGTATTTTCCTCACCATTGCTGCAGTAGAGAGAAATGTTAGTTCTTATTTTTATATCTCTATTCATTTAATTAAAGAAGGGTTCAAATGCGGTGTCTAGTCTTGTAACTATTTGATTGAACGGAAGAAAGTGTGATTTTCAAATTTTCATGGAACCTCTTTGAAGGTTGGCATCCTAACATAAGATTTTAACTGTAGAGTTTACCTATAAAGACGAGTTTCTTATTTCTTCCTACAAAATGCATTTGAGAGATTTTATCACTCTACTTTATGTCTGTGTTTTGTCTAACGATATGTTACTCGATATAATTTCAAGTATATTTGCATTAAGTTCTTTCTTTTGATAGTATATATTTGAAAAGACATTTCAAATTGTTGAAGGAAGCTCAAATGTCTTTTTTTTTTTACAGTAAATAAGGACGTCATAAAAAATATCACAAAAATAATCTGAAACTTTGCAAATATGTAAAATAAAAAATTGTTTACAATGTATTAAAATAATTTTTTATATCCTGAAAGGAAAAAAAAAGTAAGTCCCTATAATTTAAAAATAAAACTGTCGCCTGTATTTAAAAATAAAAATAAATTAAGTCTCGGAAAATCTATCGAAGATTCATCAAATAATGAGAAAAGTCTTTTCAAAGGAAATAAGTAATTGAATTGCACAAATAAATAATTATTTCATTTAAAATCATAATTTAGTCATGGAGAAATCGTTTCCACCACTTAAAGTTATAGGAATTGATGCATTATTGGTATATATTATTTATGTTATTTTGGGTTATTAGAATTAGTGGAAGTGATATGTATATACATTATACACCATACACATTATATTAGTATATATGTAGTTGTACACTTATAGAAAATATTACAATGATGTTATAATGCCAACATCTTGGAATTCATAAATAGCACAAAAATCAAATCAATTCAAAAAAGCCTCAATCAAAAAGACATTTGTCTTTATATTTATTCTTTTGATTTAAATGTTCTGAAACTTTAAAAAACAAAATTTTGAAATGACTTTATCACTTAAATTATACAGTTTATTTTGATTTTCAATACTCTTTGAGATATTTAATTATGTAACACACGAGATCTTTGAAACATTTGGTCAGTAACACAGGAGATTCAGTAACACGAGACAAAACACTTTTTTATAAAAATTTTATCTTTTAAAAAATAATCTACCTCCCACAAATATAAAATTTTTCATTCTATAGTAATTTATTGCTTTCAAACTTACAACTTTTCAATTTTTTTCATTACTTTAAACAATATAATCCCTTTTTTGAAATATATCTATTTTACATTATATTTTTTCTATATACTTTTAAATGATATTTTATCCATCGTCAATTTGATATTTTTTTTCATGTGACTATTGAATTTTACATCATATTTTGTTCTATATACTTTAAATGAAGCAAAAAGTGGTTTTCATTGATTAGGAAAATTGGATAGATGAGTTTTTCTATGAAAGTTCGCACTCAACTGATTCTGATATGTATGTTCAAATATAATTAATGTTTCTAGTGATTATATATTTTGAAAAAAATATAAAATATATTTATATATCAATAGAAATACATCCAGAACTTATAGGCAGGTTTTTATTCTAGTTATTAGCGTGTATTTTTAAATGTCTTAGAAAACCATGCTGCGATAGTCACACTAGCCGATAAAAAATGGCCTATTTTATCCATTGTCAATTAGATAAAATTTTTAATATGATTATTGAATTTTATATTATATTTTTTTCTATATACCTTTCTATACAGGAAAAATAAATATGATTTAAAAAGTAAAAAAAAAGGTTTTTTTCAAGAATATTATTTATTGTAACATGTAATTTGAGAAGAAAATTTAAGTTCCAACGCATTTATTTATTTTTAATGATTATATATTTTAAAAAAATTCTAAAACATATCTATATATCAAGAAAAATATTTGTAAATTATATTGGCAGTTTTTCATTCTAATACATTCATTCGAAAATTTACTTTCAGAGGTAATGAAATGCGGCCTCTTAGGCCACATACCCCAGTTAAAGGTTAATAATGGAACTCCCCATCCGAATAATTCTTTATTGATTACAAATAATAAACATTCTTTTCTATTTCATATCAGTTTATTTCATGAAATTTTATCGATTACATCGAAATATATTTATTAATGTAGCATCTTGAGCTCGAACTTTGATATCAGACGTTACCGTTTTTTTATCAGTAGGGATATCTATATATCAAGAAAAATATCTGCATAATATATTTTCAGTTTTTCATACTAATACACTCTTTACAAAATTTTATTTCAGTGTAAATATAATGAGGTCCCGTAGCTTGCACCACCCCAGTTAAAGGTTGAACGCCCCATCAGAATAATTCTTTATTGATTGCAAATAATCAACATTCTTTTATATTTCATATCAGTTTATTTCATGAAATTTTATCGATTGCATCGAAATATCTTTATTAATGCAGCACCTTGAGCTCGAACTTTGATAGCAGACTTTACCTTTTAATCAGTAGAGGAAAGTTCTGAAGGTTTAGAGTAATTCCCGCTCCTATTCGTTTGTAATTTTAGTCAACCCCGTGCTCCCTCCCCCTAGCATGAGCAAGGCACTTTTCCCGAAACCGCTGATAGCGACTTGTTTAACGACATCCGTTCCTCGGAATTCATTTATCCGTTTGTCACTTGGCAGTCGTTAATAACACTTTACAGATGTTAACGACTCCGGGTTGCAAACGATAATTCGATTAGGTTTATCAGTGCTCCTTCCCTTTGGGCTGTTCGGACGCGCCTTAATCTCCAACGACACGATCGTTACCCCGCGAAGTCAATGAAAAGCTAAAAGAATTATTTCCTCCAACCGCGCGATTCCTAATTCTTCGAACTGAATATATCTCTGCTTGTAGAAGATTTCACGCGGTGCTGGAAGTCGAGATATCTAGCATTTATTTAATTTTCCATCTTCTGCGCTTCCTGGAAATGAACAGGAATGCGATAGTTCGCGAATTAATAAAGAAGCAGCTTTAGTTGATTGTGCAGGAAGGATAGAGATTGAACGAAAATCCTTTCGGTAAATAAACATGGTTCTTTCGAAACTTCAAAGTAAATATTCGTAATAAAGTTGCATATTTGTAATGAGGTAGGTGGTAAAAATATTGGAGTTGCTCAGTTTTCCATTGATATATGTCATAAATGCAGGAGATTTAAATCTTGAATTGTTGTTGGTTTTGTTGTCAAATTTTGATTTACATAAAAATTGAATCATCAGTATTCGCCCCAAGAAATTTGTCATACTATTCTACTATTCTCTACCACGATTTACTGTGTAATTTATCACAATCCAAGAGATAATGAGGCCAAAACAAAAATAAATATAAATAAAGTAAATAAATAAATACATAAAAATAAAATACATTAATAAATACATAAAAATAAATAAATAAATGCATAAAAACATAAAAATAAATAGAAATAAACAAATAAATAGGAATAAATAAATCAAAATAAATAAAAAGAAAGATATAAGTTGAAATAAATAAATCAAAATAAATAAATAGAAAGATATAAGTTGAAATAAATAAATCAAAATAAATAAATAAGTAAAAATAAAATAAATAATTTATAATAAAGTTGAATATTTGTAATGAGGTAAGTGACAGAAATATTGGAGTTGCCCAGTTTCCCATTGGTATATACCATAAACGCTGGAGATTTAAATCTTAAATTGTTGTTTGTTTTATAGTCAAATTTTGATTCACATAAAATTAGAATTTTCAATATTCGTCTCTGGAAACATACCACGCTATTCTACTATTCTTTACCACAATTTACTCTGTAATTTCTCACAATACAAGAAACAATGAGACGAAAGAAAAAATAAATAAATAGAAATAAATAAATACATAAAAATAAAATAAATAGATAAATATAAATAAATAAATAGGTATAAATAAATGCATAAAAATAAATAAATAAATAAAAATAAATAAATAAAAGAAATTAAGTGACTAAATACGTAAAAATAAAATAAAGAAATAGAAACAAATAAAGAAATAAAAATTTTAGAATATAAAATAATTAATAAATAACAAAAAACTATGGAAGTACGCATATTTATAGCAAAAAGATCAAAATGATCTTTTTAATACCAATGTTTACTCATTATATATTCATTATCTTTCATATTTGTCCATCAATATTTTATTAGTTCAGTACTCTCTTAAATGTCTTAATTAAAAAGTGATTAAATAAAGTTCAGAAAATTCTTTTCAAAAATACATTGTTCTTAAATTTAAAGTACTAAATTATTCTTTTACAAAATTTTTATGTAACTATAATATAGAATTTCATATTATAATTAGATTATTTCATAAAATCAAATAAGCATAAAACAATAATAAATCAACTATAATAGTCATTGTTCGTTAGAGCAATTACGTTCACAGTTTTGCATAATATGCATAATATTTTCCATACACACATATACATATATATTACTCTGTTTTAAATTTTTTTTTCTATCACATGTTTGCTTAAAAAAAACCTAATATCATGAATTTTCAATTTATATGCTGTTATATCTCACTTATTTTCAAGGTTTACTGACAGAAATTAATAAACGTATCCTGAAAATTCTCGAATAATTTTTCTGTGATAAGGGTTTTTATATCTTCAATATTTAAAAGTAATGGATACTGGCTTCCACTCAAAAAAGAATTGCATTTTATTTTCAATAATTTTTCTTTCTGAATGAAGTTATATTCTGAATGAAGAATGAAGAAAATATTCCCCTTTTCACTTTTAATGAAAGGGGATTTATGCACTGTTTTATTTTTTGTAGCACATCTAAACCATAGTTCTCAGTTCCTATCCCAGAAAAAAAAATTAATCTCTTTCTTTCTGTTCGAATGAAATTTATACATTTTGTAATTTTTTCAAAGGAAATTATATTGATAAAAATAAATGAAATTTTCTGCGGGAAAAATATTTCTAAATTTTTTTTCATCCGCTAAATTAAAAGAATAGAAGCTTCATGAGTATTTATGTTTATTATTATTATTCAAAAATTATTCATATAGATTTCTTAAAAAATGAAGAACACAAAAATTACCCTTTCTTAGTAGCTTGTTTCAGTTTTTCGTGTTAACTTACATGAAGAAGAAGAAAAAAACAACAAATAGAAAAAGTTAAACACAATAAATGCTATCAAAAAATGTAAACAACTAAGGATGAAACTATGAGGGAGAAAAATGCCCCCAAACCTTTTGGAGGGAAACAATCCATCCTTTTTAACTTATCAACCCTTTCTCTAGAAATTGCACCTCTATCATTCGCTGTAAATATTTCACCATTCACCCCCAGTCCCATCTTGATGAGTGCTTCATTAGTGATGTCAATATCTCATTTTATATTTTAGTTTACCTGTTTATTCGCCCCCTCCAAAAGACATCTCGAAGTAAGGAAGAAAAGTTTGAAGCATAGAGCTTTAATCTCTCCACCTTGGAGGGTGCATGAAAAGGTGAGGGTCTGGCACCTCCCACCGATGCCGGACATACTTCCTTAGAAAAGAATTGAACCGTGACCTGTGATGCCCCTTGGTACTCAACCACAGTTCCAGCCAGTGTTATTATTGCGGCAGTACACTCATTCTGTTTTATTCATCTGCATGACATCGGGCAGGTGAGAGAATCAGTGATATGACTATGACTTGAATGACTCTCAGAAACTCTTCTCCTTTTAAGGTATCTGACTACGATAGAAGGAAATGTTTTGAAATATTTATTTAAAAAAAAACTATTTATGATTTGTAGATATTTTGTCAATTATAAGCACTATAAATAAAATAAAAAAATATTTGAAAATATAATATATTTTGAGAAATATGAAAAAAATAAAGTTAATTTTGATGAAATTTAACCAAAACGGTAAAAAATCTACACAAAATTGCAATGCAACAATCCTATTTTTCTTTTTACACGGGATATCGAATATAATTATGAATTAAAGGAACCAAAATCTAAGAAAAAGTTTGAGATGCGAAGAAGTTATGGACAAAAACATGCGCATATGTAAGTTTTTTCCAAAAATTTTGAATTTAATTTTCTAAGAACACCTATAAGTGAAAAGGTATTTCACTAACAATAAAATCTTTGATTCATTTCATTTCCCATATTATTTAAAACATACGCTGAAAGTGTTATGTAATTACCTCTATTAGTTTTTGACATAATTAACGGTGGAGAATTTTTATGAAAATTAAATTTTAGAGAAAATTGAAGCTCAAGACAAATTTTGGCTGAAAAATATGTGACCGTGGTTGCAAGGTCAGGCCTTCGGTTTCCAAGAATGGATAAACTGTTTTGGAAAGAGGAAATTATGAACTACAAGAAATAAAAATAAAAATAAAATCGCCAACTTGGTCTAAAACCAGATTTTTTAAAGTAGTTGGATACTTTAACTAATTATGAGCTCAACTGCGGTAAAGTCTATGCGTCTTCATCTTTTTATGTTGTATCTAGTATTTACTTACAAAAACATTCCCTTACTTATGCTGTTCAGATCTGTTCCATATATTGTTTTAAACATAAATCAACCTTTTCCTATGGCTCATACTGAACTAAAAATAGTGATTTGGAAATTCCAATTACAGTATATGTTATAGAACTGAAACTTCTTTTTCTTTAATTACATTTCTTGTAATTACATTTACAATTCCAGTTTATTGGATAATAATTATCTTTTTCATTCTATTCTGTTACGCAATTGAAATTGTAATCAAATACGACATCTAAAATAGGAATAACTCGAGAAAAAAATACTTCAAAAAGCTCAGTAAATGATTAAAAGATTAATAACGGAGCTTGACATGCAAACAATTTTGATTCACCGTTATTAAGTCCTTCGATATTAATTTGCAAGCCTACGCAATCCAGATACAGTCTATCCGTGATCACGTGGTTTCCAATCAGGTTGCGTTATCTCGCATGAGTTAGTTCTGTAAATATTAGATAAGCGTGCATTTATGTTTCTCGAAGTGTTCAATCACGTATGGAGTAATTTCGCTTTTAATCAGCGTTTCTACGGATGAATAAATTAATCACTTTCTCAAAGGATTCATCGGAATCTGATGAGATGCTCGTACGCAAACTTAATGTCATAATAATGGATTTTCATCGATATTTCATACCGCAGCACTACCGACTGCGCATTATTACGTAATTAGCTGACGAAGTGAGTCTGAATTTATGAATATCTAATCGATATCTCGCAGTGGAGGGGAGGCATTAAGAGTTGGATTACGTGAGGCAGGAGGAAGTCAGTTGTGTTTGACTGGTCAGCTGGAAGCTACCGATGAGTGATACTTAAAACCGTATTGATTTGTGGATCTTTCAAGCATCCATGCGTCTATGAAGAGCTTAAAGATAACTACTTGTAGAAATGGCCCATACAATTAATCTCCCTGCAAATCAGCCTCAGTTAAGTTTCTTGAAAATTATTTCGTACAAATGGGTTTACTTGTAAAACGTTATTAGTGTTCCTGTTTCTCTGGTAATGGTGAATAGATGTTTCTTTTGTAGGATTTATTTTACCAATGAAATACACATGAAGCCCAAAATGAATTGACTAATGAAGCACAAAAGGAATTGACCAATGAAATACAAAATGAATTGACCAATGAAGCACAAAAGGAATTTACACAATAGATGTACTCTTAAAAAACATTGCTTCCACAGTATTGGAGAAAAGAATTCGCAAACTACATTTAAATTTTTTTGTAATTTACATACAAAGTAAAATTCACAAACAACATTGAAATACTTTGCTAGCCAGATTGTGCTTTCGTAGTCACTAAACATTTAGTTCAAAAAGCAGACATTTTAAAACTTTCGTTTGTAAAACGTTACTTGTGTTCCTGTTTCAGTGAAAATGGTACTTGTCTATTTCTTCTTTTTAGGATTTATTTTTACCAATGAAATACACATGAAGCACAAAAAGGAATTGAACAATGAAGCACAAAAGAAATTAACCAATGAAGCACAAAATGAATTGACCAATGAGGCACAAAAGAAATTGACCAATGAGGCACAAAATGAATTGACCAATGAGGCACAAAAGAAATTGACCAATGAAGCACAAAATGAATTGACCAATGAAGCACAAAATGAATTGACCAATGAAGCACAAAAAAAATTAACCAATGAAGCACAAAATGAATTGACCAATGAAGCCCAAAATGAATTGACCAATGAGGCACAAAATGAATTGACCAATGAAGCACAAAAGAAATTAACCAATGAAGCACAAAAGAAATTGACCAATGAGGCACAAAAGAAATTGAGCAATGAAGCAAAAAATGAATTGACCAATGAAGCACAAAATGAATTAACTCGTTAGATGTACTCTTAACAAAAATCTCCACATTATTGGAGTTAAATTTTTTGTTAGAACGCCTTCTTTGCTAGCCAGCTTGTGCTTTCGTAATCGCTAAACAATTATTGCAAAAGGCTGACATTTTAAAACTTTCATTCTTGTTGTTTGGTAAGAATGAAAAAATCTAAATTTGACAGGAATTAATATTTATGTGAAAATGAATAACTGACTCTTGTTTTGAAAAGTAGTATTTTAATAGTAAGTTTTTATTTATCATATGACAAATATAACAACAAAAACAAATAAGCAAGAAAGTAACAAAGTATCTGCCTCATTTTATACACTGCATTAAACAATAAAATGATGCTTTGAAAAACTAAAAGAAATAACCCGATAAAGAATCTAAATTTATAAAAAGCAGTATTAAACAGAAATATATATAAGCTTTCTTTTCAAAAGAATTAAACGTACACATTTTCCTAATAATAAAATTTGAGAAAACTTACTGTCTCTTTTTAGTTTTTCTTAGTCGGAATATCAGAATGAAGAGAAGTGAAAATTATATTAATTGCGAATTTAAAATTAAGACAAGAATTTGTGATTGAGCAGAAAAGGAAGAAACAAAGACCTTTCAATTATTGAAATCATCTCTTCAAAATAAAGGTAATCACATTTTAGAATTCGCATGAAATTATTCCATGAGGCAAAACAAATCAGGTGAAACAAAAAAAATAGTTTCATTCAAGCATGCTTGACTTATATAAGCGTTAAAATATATAATATCAAACTGTGGTTGAGTGAAAGTAGAATTTGTAATTATGACAACAAAGAAAGTAAGCGTTACTAATCTCAACTTTTGGAAGAGGTTAAAATGTTTGACAATGCTATGATGAAGCCGTGAAATATAATCACATATCAGTTACAAAACCGAAAGATTTCAGAGCTCATTATATGCATTAACAAAAAAACATCTTTGAACGAAACAATGCCTTTGATAATAAGTATATACACAAAATTAAACATCGAAATCCGTATCTAAATAGCAAAAAATTCAAATGCAGAAAAACCTACGATTGTTTTTATTTTGAAACATGAATAATTGCTTGTCGAATTTTAAATAATACAGTTAAGTTTAGTTTAGTTGTATTAACTTTTCGTTGTAAAGCAACACTAGCACTATTTTGAGACGAACATCGTAATTTTGAAAAGTGGTCAGATGTCGAGGAAGACACCTGAACTGGATTCTGCCTTTCCTCACCACACCAATGGGAGGACGTTAGGTCTGACAGATTTAACGTGCAAGAAACCCCCTTACATGATAGTTCTTCCGTGGAATACAATCTCGAACCTGAAACCCTCCGGTTCCAAAGCCTTTAAATAATAAAGAAAATAAAAATCTCACAGATATTTTCCATTACTATAATATGAAAAAAGCATGCTTAGAGTTTTCATCGTGATGTATTTGTCTTATAATACTGTTATTGCAACTTTGTGGATTTGAGCTGTGCATGCAAAATACTAAAAGCGGTAGGAGTCTGTGTAACAGCACCATTTTTAAAGTATCTGACCACTAGATATTCATTCAGAAATACATTTCTGAATGAATGAAGATGATGCTGGAGTTGAAATATGAGCTTAGAAAAATATAATTTAATAGAATAATATTTACATTAAAAATGAAAAATATATTAAGCATAGCATATAGCTTCGAGCTCAAGATTGTATAAAACAGTAAGCATTGATATGAATCATTTCCTATAAGCATTACGACTCTTCGTCATTGACCAATAGATGGAATCAGTAAAAGGATGGGATAATCATATATCCAAATATGGCTGATGACGAGGCCTGAACTTAAAATATTAAAAGTATTGTTGAAAAACTTAAAAAATATTTTTTAAGATTTGTTGAAAAAAAGCGAAATATTATGACCTAATTATTTTTTTAAATAAAATTTTCAATTTGAAATGTTATAAAATTTATTAGATTGAGTTATATTAGGGAAAATCCGAAATATCTGGCTTTTCGTTGAATATATTCCCTGATATTTTAAATATTTTTTTGATTATGAAAATTATAGTGATTTGCAAATGAGCATAAATAATTCCACTCTTACGAAACGTTTCGAAACATCGACATTATCAACCAAATTATAATGATAAAATTTAATAGATAAGAAAAGTTTGAAAATATCTATAACGTTATAAGGATGAGACAGCACCGTGAAGCCTTGAAAAACTGAATAAAATAATTTGAAGGAAATGAATGAATTGCCAGAAACTAACAAAAAATGATGAAAATAGACCTGAAAATATGATTTAAACCCATTTTTTCTACATTATCAACCATTAGAACTTATCTATATTGTTCAAAATGGAATATGGAATGCTATCACTTGAAAATCTTAAATTGAGGTAGTGTCGTGTTCACAAAACTAACCTTATACAATTTAAGAAGAGTTTCTTGTCAGAACTTTTTAGTGTTAACTTTTCGAAAGCGTATAAATTCATTCTCATTATTTTGTTACTGTCTATAAAAAATCAAATCCTATTAAAAATAATTGCGAAACCAAAATTAAGATAATATTTTGAAAATACAAAAAAAGCAAATAGTATTATTTGTTAGTATTACCAAATAATTGTTCCAATCTGAAGCTTATCAAAAGAAAGCAAAATCATTTTATTCGAAAACTATGAGAAATACATTTTGTTTTTTTGAAAAAAGGATAAATTGTATAAATTAAAATATACTTTCTAATTAATGTGTCAATCAAAATGACCTTTGTTAAACATGACTTTAACATTCTAAAGATATAAAGTGATCAAAAAACTTTTCATAAAACAATAATAACACATAGAAAATGACAAGATAACAAAAATATAAATGACATAAATTTTTAACACTCATTAATTGCTTAAAATTTAAAAAAAAAAGAAAATCTTTTCCGAAAACACGTACAAAATAAAACATAAAAGAAGGAAAATAAATTAATTCAAAAATAATCAGTTTAGAAACAGAACATTTAATGCACAGTCTCATCTTGAAATAATGACAGAGACATGCCTAATTTTTAATTAGTTGAAATTTTAATTAATTATTAGATTGTAAAATGCTGACATTGATTTATCTCTTGTTTTGAAGATCAGATGTGTCAAATTTCATGAAGGCTGGTTCTGCAGTTTTTAAAAATGTAAACAAATACATATTGCTGTATCCATAATTGAGAAAAATCTTCACTTCTAGGCTCACAGGATGATCACAAATAAGGTAAAACTTTTTAACATAAAAATGCTCTTTTATTGGGGTACTATCATTTAATTGTGACATATATAGTTAAAACATTATGCAAACTGCTTTCCGGGCAACTTGTTGAACCTAATACTGCAAGTTTGAAAGGATTTACTTTTTGAGGATTGATTATTACTAATAAATGATTTATCAGAATTTTATATATATATATCCAAATTTTTATGTTTCATAAATAAAAAAAATTTGAAATAGAAACTGTTTTCTATATTGCATGATGAAAAAAAATTACTCTCAGAATAGAATGAATGATTAAAGCACGCCAGGTATATCAAGTCAAAGATCAAAGTTCGAAATTCTAAAAAAATGTTCGACATTTACCCTCTTTGCAAAGGCACTTCCAAATATTCTTTTAGAATTTATATCCATACAAATAAAATTTATCATTAAACATGATATTTATTTTTACCAGATATTGTAAATCAGAAATAAGCAAGAGATTTATAAAAATTTAAATTCTAACGAATACAGCCTGCAAGCATTTCAAAAATATCAACTATGTTCAGTTCAATGAAGGAATTTTGTGAGTTCTCAATACTTTTAAAAGGGAGAATTTCCATGGAAATTCACATTTTGCATCATAAAGACTTCTTTGAGAGTAATTTATCGGTTTGATAAGATAAGGAGGAATCTCAATTTTGCAGAACTCTTTAGGAATTAATTTTAGTTTTCTGGTATAATTTGAAATGTAATATTGGATATGAAAAGTCACTCCTTTAAAAATTAGTAACTTTTTTCATCATTCTTTAAGGGAGACTGTTTTGATAAGAAAATATGTTATATATTTGCATGTTTCAAGTTAAGAAACATAATTTCAGTTCTATTTTAATTTTTGAAAATATTTTTTTTATTTACAGCCATTAGAAAGATTTAGCTGGAAGACATTTGTATTTTTAATCATCCATGAAAATTTGTGGAATATTCAACTATAATCGGTAAAAATAATGTAATCGTTATCCCACAAGCAGTTAATGAGAAATTGTTTTCTTCGAATAATGCATTTAAAATTTATCAAATGAGAAACTTTATCTGTTAATATATCCCTGCCAATAACTATGATTACTGGCCAGTATACATGGATAGATTACAATATCTGATAATCATTTTTAACTATCCTTCGGATATAGATTTGTACAGTGATGAGAACAAAACCTCAGCATACGTCTTCATATATTTTTAATGTCTTTCTTTTATGATATTTATTTCTAATCTTCTCATAAGAGTGATTTCAGATTCCTTTTGTCACCAAATAAATTTATATTATATGCAATATAAATAAAAAAAGATGTAATGAATTTTCGTCAAATATGTTATTTGTTTCATTTTTACTGTTATTTTAAATTATCTTAATTAAAATATTCTTGAGATTGTAGGTCGTATTTGCAAAACAAATTGTACTCACTCTTGGTACAACTGTATCATCGAGAATCTGATTAAAGGTTAGAATCTTGTTTTGGGGATTTCTGTACAATGAATAAATGATGAGATTACTTTATCCAACTTTGACAGAATTCAGGCAGCTTCAAAGCAGTAGTTTAATCTTTCTTAATCTGGAGATCTTAGAAATTTATTTAAACATGAATTTTTATAAAGCTAATTAACTGGTTTCAAGGTATTACACAATTAGTGACAAATGTGTGTGGATGTATCTAGAGGAGATTGAAGTAAATATATAACATTAAAATTTGAAAAATTATTAATTCCTATTTCATTTTATTGTAAATCAGTATAGTCCAAAATCATTGTTTCGAATCTACGAAAGTTATACAAACTGATAAATATCGAAATTTGAATTTTCCTCTTGCTATCATAATATATGTATAAATATGTATCTAGAATATCAGAACTTAAATAATTATGACTCAATAGTTATAACCGTTCAGCATTCAATAAAATCGGATAGATTGTGCCAAATCAGTAATAACAGCATGATACCACATAACCATTTGAGCCCATTTGAATGAAACAAATATCCCTCATTCCTCGATCCAGGCTGCATCTATTTCGGCACGCAACTGATGCGCTGCTAGTCGCAGGTACACAAACCCCCACAGAGCCGCTGTCATTTGGTAATCAGGTCCCGATTGTCGGGACATTCCTGGAATACATCGACTGACTGGGAGATTTCGAATCGAACTGATTTTCCGACAGACGATCCGAACAACTGGATTGTCAAGTGCCCCTCATGGTGATGGAGCGATTTGCAGAACCCCATCGGCGAGAATTAGTTATTGGTCAGAGAATTGTTGACGAGTTACAGGGCAGAGCACCAAAATGAATATTTATTAGAGGTTCATTAGAGCTAGTTTATTAATGTTTGTTGCTTGAGCTGTTGTTAGAGCGAGTCACTGGGAACGATTCATTAGGATTCGTTAATGATTATGCGTGAGGAGGTGGCATGGGAGACATAAAATTCGGATACTGATTTGGTAATAAAGAATTTATGTCACTTTAAAAAATAAAAAGCAATGTATTTTTATCTTATGTAAAAATATCACATGTGCTGTCTTGCTAGTGTATTTATTTTCTGCCTCACTCGTTCTCAAGTTAAGGTTCGTTTGAAGGAAAAAAAAATTTAAAAATTGGATTTATAAAAGTTATTTAAAACAATAATTTTTAGACATATTGTCAATTATAATACGAAATACTATAAATACAAAAAAAGTATTTGAAAATAAAATATATTTTTAGAAACAGGAAAATTTGTAGCAAATTTTAATGAAATTTAACCAAAACGGTTAACACTCTACATAAAATTGTAATGCAGTAATCCTAATTTATTTTTTGTACACTAGTTACATAATATAACGATGAATGAAATGAACCAAAATCTAAAAAAAAATGTTGAGATTCAAAAAAGTGATGAGCTAAAATACGCGTATATATGCATATTTTTCCCTAAATTCACAACTTAATTTTTCTAAAAACATTCTTAAATGAAAAAGTATTTCATTTATAAAACTTTTGACTCATTTCATTGTCCATATTATTTAACACATGCACTGATATTTTTATGTAACTAACACTATTAGTTTTTGCCATAAGTTAAAGTTAGAGACTTTTTATGAAAATTAAATTATGGGAAAATTGAAGTTAAAGACAAATTTTAATTGAAAAATATGTGACCTGGAGGATATGTCTGGCTTTCATTTTCTTAGAAAAGATCAACTATTTTGGAAAGAGGAAAGTCTGAACTACAAGAAACAACAATTTTAAAAAATTCGCCAATATGGTCCAAAACCAGTGTTTTTAACATAGTCTGACACCTTGAGTATTATGGCATTTTTAGTTTATTTTCTTGAATTTGATGGTACCTACGCCAAGTTTGCCTATTTATTAAAAAATAAAATTCTAAAATAAAATGCTATTCTCAAATTACTTTAATTTCTAAGAGAAAATAGACAAAATTAAAATTTTTTAAACAACATAATTCAGGGTGTATAAAACTACCAGTTATAATTACATTATATACTAACGCATTGAGTCTTACAATAGTATGGAGAATCTGTTCAATCTTTAAAAAAAAATAATGTTTTTAAAAATTGCAATTAACCAATCATAATAGAGCAAAGAAAAGTTCGATTACAGTAAAAGCTCCTTATTCGAGATTCCTTCATTCGTGGTTTCACTATTCGCGGATGAAAAAAATGCTATCCAATTCCTATATTCGCGGCTAAAAATTTCTTTATCCGTGGTTTCTTTATTTAACCTGCCAGTGTTTTGGCATGCTAATAAGAAAGCGTGGGTTACAAGCGCTATTTTTTGTGACTGGTTCCGTAATTGTTTTGTTTCTAAAGAAACTTATTTTTAAAAATCAGAATTTAGGCTTTAAAGCACTTCTAGTTTTGGACAATGCACCAGGTCATCCTAGCGAACTGGAAACTATGCATCAAAATATAAAAGTGACATTTTTACCTCCCAACACAACGGCTTTGCTTCAACCTATGGACCAAGAAATAATTCAGGCCTTTTAGCTCTATTACATTAGATGAACCTTCAAAATCATATTGGATAATATGGAATGAAATCCTGATATGAATGTTATAGAATGCTGGAAGAAATTTGATGTAGCAAAATACATCGTAAACATAAAAGAATTATTGGAAGAACTGAAGCCACACACATTGAAGCCATGCTGGAAAAAACTGGCCTACTCTGACTGTGGAAAATGACGAAGAGTGTGTGCAAGTTCAAACTTTGACTGTAAACATAGCTGAAAATCGCAAATGGAATAGGACGAGATGGGTTCGAACAGGTAGAATCAAGTGACATTCAGGAATTGCTTGAATCATAAGATGAAGATAGGACTTAAACAGACTTGGAGGAATTGTTAAATTTACAACCCATTGAAGAAGAGGCTTCCACAAGCACTGGAAACGTGACATTTAATTTGAAAAATGTTAGTGAAGGTTTAAGAAAGCCAAATAAGCTTTGCGATTTCTTTATGAACGTCTATGGAACGAAGTCTTATTTTTAAAAGGCAAATTGCTTATGCGACTGCTGCGTATCAGTCTGAATTGAAGGAGCTTTTGAAAACTACCATTGGCAAGAGAAAGTTACAAAATTTTTCAAACCGTTGCCTAAACCTTAAGATAATTAACCAAAATGTTCAAAAATTTCAATTAAATGGATTTTTTTATCTATTTGTTTTGTGTTTATTTTGTCACTTAGGAACGTATCCCCTATAATCCCATACAAATTACCATTCCGCATTCACATTTTCTGTATTCGCGGCATATTTATGAAACATATACCCCGCAAATAAAGAGCTTTTATTGTATATGAATTATGTTGGTCCTTTCAGTCGTTTTATGTAAAGGAAATTTTGTAATAATTTTTTGTAATTTTGAGCACTTGTAATATGGAAATTGCGTCATACATTAATGCCAATACATTGATAGTATACAAATATTTATTCAACTATTATTGTGGTTGGGAAAAAAGGATAGATTGGCTGAATTTAATAAACTTGATTCAATGAGTAACAATATAAATACAAATCTATAAATACATCGCGTGTATTTCTTTACATTAATTTAAATGGTAATTTATTAACTTTTATAATTATTAACTTTATTTATTATTCAGGCAATTCAAATCTATTGTCTTTGCAGATACTTTTATTAAAATGTAAAAAAGAAAATATGTTCTCTAGCGTTGATTTTCAGCCTGTTAATCATACCAACATAAAGAATGATTTTTTTTTTTAAACAAAAATTTCAGTGATTTACAGAATTATGTGTGTGTGTGTTTTAAGAGGGGTGATTAAAAAAATTACAAGCAGTGGTATTTGGAAAGTAGAAATTGTTTACAGGTATTTTATCACTAAATTATTACAGGAATGTTCTAAATTTTCAAGTTTATGATTCAGATGCATTATTTTGCAAATTTAATTTTAATACTTACAAAAATGGAGGTTATACGAATCGTTTATAATCGTTCTGATCATTTTTCCATTTGTTTTATTTATTGTTGGTAGTTGAACCCTTTGATGCCAATGCCAAAACAATTTCATTTGTTTATAAACGGGGGGATGCAGAATCTCGTTTATAATCATAATTAAATTTTTCTTTAATTTTTATTCCTGTAATAATTTAATGAGTGGCAGCAAATTTCGCAAACGAATATAATAAGAGTAAATTGTTTTTGAGAGGGTTTTTGTTTGTTTTTGTGTCGGAGAAAGGGTATTTTACTTTTTCAGTATGCATCATACCTATCTTAACATCAAACTTTAACCTTGGCTCCTTTTTAAACAGCAAAGAGTCATTTCATTCTCCATAAGTTTGATCTAATGTTTTATATGTGCGATACTCTTTCCCTTAATACGTCGGTGTATAACAAAGAACAGCGCTCCTGATCTTTAAATTGCATTCGATTCAATCGGAACAAGTGATGAACCAGCAAATGTTCTTATTATAAGTAGTTTATTATCTTTCTGATCATTTTCCCGTTAATTCCATGTATTGTTAGTAGCTGCACCCTTGATGCCACCGCCAAAACAATCTCATTTTGTTATTAGGTGGAGGGGGAGATAGAGAATCTTGTTAATAATCAGAATTATTTTTTTCTTTAATTTTTACTCCTGTAATAATTTAATCAGTGTCAGCAAATTTTGAAAACAAATATAATAATAATAATAAAATCCAAGTTTTTTAGTGTGTTTTTGTTTTGGTGAAAGGGTATTTTACGTCTGCAGTGTGCAATCATATTTATCTTAACATTAAGCTTTAATCTTAGTTCCTGTTTAAACAACAGAAAGTCATTTTATTCTCAATAAATTTGCTCTGATCTTTTCTACATAAGATATACTCCTTCCCTTAACACGTCGATTTATAATAAAGAACATCGCTTCTGATCTTCAAATTGCATCCGATTCAATAGGAACAAGTAACAAACCAGAAAATGTTCAAATTAAATGTGTAGTTTGTAATCTTTCTGATCATTTTTTCCCCTTTCATTGCATTTATTATTTGAAGTTGCACCCATTATGCCCCCCCCCAAAACAATCTCATTTTGTTATTAAGCATGGGGGGGATGATATAGAATCTCGTTTATAATCAGAATTAATTTTTTCTTTGATTTTTTCTGTAGTAATAATTTGATGAGTGCCAGCAAGTTTTGAAAACGAATAAAATTATAAATAAAAGGGTTTTTGTTTGTTTGCTTTGGTGAAATTGTATTTAAGTTCTTCAGTATTAATCATATCTATCTTAACATTAATCTTTAATCTTGGATCTTTTTAAACAACAAAAAGTCATTTCATTTTAAATAAGTTTGCTCTGATGTTTTCTACATACGATATACTCCTTCCCTTAATACGTCGATTTATAATAAAGAACACCGCTCCTGATCTTCGAATTGCATTCGATTCAATCGGAACAAGTAACGAACCAGCAAATGTTCTTATTTGACCCCGTTCGGATCTAGCGCAATAACACAATGCCGGAAATTTTCTAAAGAGGGAGCACAACGGCGGAAATAACAGGTGCCCATAATTCCCTGAACCGATAGCCCATCATTCGGAAGAGAACAAATGCCTCCAACACACACACCCTCCCTCCTTTTGTATCAAAACGAGTCCTTTTATGCGTCTTGGGCTTGAAATAAAATACATGCGTCGAGATGAAGCGAAGAAAAGGGAGGAAGAAATAATACACTTTGAATAACCCACGTGGTACTTTAAGCAACAATCCCGCTCGTTTCCGCAGCAGAAAAAAGAACAGAAGAGATGAAGAAGAATAAAACAAAAAAAAAAAGAATTTGAATTGAAGATGCAATCCAATAGCATCGGCGAGAGGGTGGATTGGAGAGAAAAAATCGGGCCACCAATAAATACAGAAGCAACAAGAAAGACTATTCCTAAGATTATTTTATTGCAAAGAAAGAAAAAAAACAAAAAGGGAGGGGAGGTTGTTCGTGGGAGATTCAAAGTCCATTACTGAGATCAAAGCTTCTATAAAACCCATCGCAGTGAGGAATCGCAGTGCACCATGGGAATCGGAGAAGAATATAAGGTGCTTTCGCCGGAACAAGACGCTTCTAAGGAGGGTCTTTGCTTTTTAATTCTAGAACCAATCCGCTCTTATAATTTTTACTTTATTTATTTCCAATTTTTTTTCAAGAAAGGGATCTAGGAAATGGTTCCAAAGGTACCGCCTGTAAAGAATCGGAAGTAAGGTATCTTATTCATGATATTGTTTTTTGAGGGAGCTTTTATTATAGGATTGAATTAGAATTTGGCTACTTTTTTTTTTCTTTTTCTTCCGTTATTCTATTTCTCGTCTTTTATTGTAAATCTACTTTCTGATTTATGTCATTTGAGAACCGCTTTCATAGCTAAATCGAATGCATGTAAAGTAAATACCATAATGAATGATAGCTAAATTAAATACATGTAAAGTAATTATCTTAATGAATGATAAGAAGTTCTAGCAAAGTATATGTCATGTGCTTTTGTGTAAATAACAACGAATAAACTATAAAAGTGCTAACAGAGAAATTTTGAATCTTGAGTATAAATTACTATGCATTGCTTAAAACAGTAATTTATCATTAATAAATCTTTTGTCAGCTGTGATTCACTTTTCAATATTTCAGAACATATATCACGTACTATTAACCAACAAAGAAATATTAGATCTTAAAAGATGCAGTAGTATCAATAATCTGGAGAATGAACTAGCGAAATGATATTTTAAAATAATTATGAACTAATTGAATTTAATTAAATTATAAAGATAAATTTTGTTTTGGTCTCAATTTTTAGCAAATAGTTTTTAATCATACTGTACTCACCCATGATATAATTTTTAAAGAAACCATCACAAAGTAGAATCAATAGTAGTTGTTGTTGTTGTTGTCGTTTCCTATGGATAATAAAAAAAAAAATGTGTCCGAAAGTCTTTAGGACGAGCTCAGCGAGCCTTGGAGCCTGAAGGCTGTACAGAACATCTTCTCTCGAAAGAAGGCCGAAGAGTCCAAAGATGGCTTCAGCAATGGCTGGGCAGTTGAAGATGTGTTCTGAACTTAATTCTGATGAGGGGCAATGCTTGCAAATGGAGTAGGATCTAATATTGTCTGGTGCTATTTTCATGTCATTAAATTGGCTTGTGCGGAGTCTTACAATGATTGAAGAAAGGTGTCTGGGACAGTTGAGATACGGAATGGAGAGCTTTTTGAAAGTTTGCTTGAAAAGCCTGCGTTTTGCTACCGTATTAACATCTTCTGAGGAGGCGGAATTTGTAATCAGCAGTTGAAAGGTAAATTTAAATTTAAATATATATACATACATACATACATATATATATATATATATATATATATCATGTCTATTTATCAATTAAACGCTTACAAACATTTTACGCTTTTATTAATTATGCTATCGTTATTGCATTTTGGGAATTTATTCAATCTCACTGGTTGTAGCATTAAATCAATTCAAAAGACAAAAAACGGAAGATTAAGTGAATTTGATGCACTTTCAGCTATTTAAATGCTTTTTGGAAAAACTAAAATCCTTACCGAGAGAAAAATCTGATGGTACCTTAGGAGAACCATCTTTCCAGAGAGTAAACTGATGACGCCTTCAGCTATTTAAAGATATCTGAGGAAAATTAAGACTTTTCCGATAGAGAAACTTCTGATATCATTTTCTGCTATATAAAGGCATCTTAAAAGAACGAAGATATTTCCAGAGAAAGAAAATTTTGAAGATTTGATTGCGCCTTTTGTTAATCAAAGGCTTCTTAAGAGAACCAAGTTCTTTTCAGAGAAAGAACATTGATTGCATCATCAGCTATTTAAAGTCAGAAGAATCAAGATTTTCCTGCTAGAAAGGTTTTGCTTATATCTATTATATGGAAATACATTGCATTCTTGGAACTTGCTCAAGGTAAAATAGACCATTTTTATTTTTTGAATAAAATAATGAAAGCAACTAGCCTGATGTAGCAAGACATCAAATGCTAAAGTGCTTATTAGTCTTCCAACTTTGGAATAACGCTGAATATGGGCACAGAAAGTCTTACTCTTAAAATCACACTTCCTAATAATATTTTTCAGCAATGTCAGGATTTATTTCGCTAGATCACTGATAGCCCGTATTTTAAAAGAATTCAAGTGTCAAATGAAACCAATATTTATAAACAGGGACGTTAAATTTTGCACAAATATTTTCGTAAAAGGAAATCTGTAAAAAAAATCAGCTTGTGGCAATCATTTCTCAATCTAAAATATTCTTATTGATTCAAATAAAACTAAACATATTTTAAGTAAAGGTTATTAGATTGCACTTTTGTACATTTAAAAATTACACATTCTTAAAAGTTATTATTTTGATATCAATGGAAACACTTAAGCTTGTAATATAACTAAAGTTTGATATTCATCTTGAAGTATAACTAAAATATCTGCTTTGTCTTATTCTTTCAGTGTTATCTATTTTCCTAGTATTTATGTCTTGCTGCCTAATATATTCCTTATATTTTCAATTTATTGATGACATTCGCATAAACTGAGGAGTAAATAATATATTATATAAGTAAAATAAACTCTTATTGTATTTAATAATTAAAGTAAAATTCAGAAAGATATTTCAGCATTGAAATTTATTGTGAAAGAATATGACACCAATAAATTTGAGTCTCTTACATTTCTAGTGAACAAATAGCTTGGTTGCATTTGAATTAAATAGGCTGTTTTAACAACTTCTCATTCTTTTTATACTTTAACAAAGGTCAATTAACTTCTAAGATACCAAGTTTATAATTCGACATGTAAATGTCTAGTATGCTTCAATTTGTGGAAGAAAATGAAATTTATTATGTTTCAGTTCAGACTAAAATAAAGAAAGCATTAGTTATGATTAATGATCATTATTAATTATGGATTACGATCCCGAGTGACAGTTGTTTGGCACTAGTTTTGGATTTGCTACATTAACTACCAGTATCTAGTTATGATTAGTTAGTGTAATAACTAGTTATAAATCCCTTCAGGCTGTCTGACATGTATTTTATGCTGTTAAATGAAAGGACACGAATAATTTAGAATGTGATATAATTAACTAGCAGTCTTATAGTCGGTATTATCTATCATTAGTTTCGCCGTTCAGACGCCCCAAAAAATGAAGAAATTTCTGCTATAAAAACTTCTTGCTGACTATTTTTCAGTTCATTTATTTAATTTTATTTTTAAGATTACCCTTAATTTTTATGAAAAAAATCCTATATATGAAAAATGTTCTTTTCTGGTATTTTATTATTGCCTCAAACTATAATGCTCGTTCACAAGGGATAAATTACTCATTAGCTTAACTAGTACAAAATACTAACTATTACTAATTTTTTTTAAAATATATATTTGTAATTTGAACTGCTTTTGGAGGGAACTGAGTTTGAAATAGTTTCAGCTGATAAAAATGTAGAATTATTTTATTGTATACCAATAATTTATCATATACGCAGCATTGTAATCGATAAAATATCCGAATTTGAGAGTTTAACGAGTTTTCACATTTTAAATCTTCCTAAATTAAAAAAAATAAGGAAAACGTTTTTGATATTAATAGCGCTGAACTGGCTAAATGAAATCTGGTATATGGCTTTTGCAACAAATTTGTAGATTTCTATCCAATTGAGAGAAAATCTACAGAGAGAATAGGTGCTCAGATATAAGTCATCATACTAACAACAAAACGAAGGCAGTTGGATAAACAAAATTCGGTACCCAGATTTATCATACATGTCTTGGATAACTAACAAATTTTCAGCCAAATCCAATGCAAAAAAGCGTAAGGACTTAAATATATGAAATTTGGTATGGGACTACTATTTTTATGATTACAGTTGTGGTTCTGGGTAAAATTTTGATTTCAATTGGTTAAGAAAAACGCTTCTAAAACAAACATTCAATTTTCGGGTAAAGGCATGCTAGAGATTAATTGTCAAAACATTCGCCAAGCATCACCCAATAGTATCAATAAAAATGCTAAACTGCCACCAAAGTTTATTGTATGCCGATGCCTTGTAAGGAATTTTCTGTCTTACCCAAAGTAGTAAAATGTTTGTGTGGTTGGGGAGGGGGGGATAACACCTTTGTGAAGGTATATGTGTACACGATTAGAGGTACCACTAAAACTAGTTAAGACTAGCATAACATCGAACATCTGGATTTCTATCATGGGAGGTTTCCCTTTAATCGTGAAATCAAATTATGTTTTTTATTTGTAATAAAGGTAATGATTATTTCTATGAATAGATGTTAGAAATTCCTAGCATTTTCATGGAGAAAAATTATAATTTTAAAGAAGGAACCGAGGCCCCCCAATACATGCGTTGTTCATGTTGTTCTGACCACAATAATGGACTACCCATACTTCGGAGCGGGAGTTGAATATAATTATTCTAATAGTTAATTATTAAAAAATTGTGTAAGTATGTGTGACAGAGAGAGTAAAATCATGTTTTTTAAAGGAAAGAGATTTATATAGATAAACTTAAAAATCAAAACTATATCTAAATATAAAATGTTATCAAAAACATTGGAGCCACTTCCGAGATATGGGGAAGAATTTTTTATACGCACAAGAATCTCTCGTTTAGAGTAATATGATAAATGAAATGTACACAAATCATATCATTTAGTCATTAAGATGTAATCGTTAGTTAAAAGTCACAAAAGTCAACTTCCTTTGAAAACAAACTTCTTTCCATCTATAAGACAAAACTTTAAAAAAAGCTCAAAACAATTTTCAATCTTATAGAAATCAATCTTTCCAATGAAGACTAAACACTTTGAATGAAGATGAAACCTTCACTAGTTCAAATCATTAAAATGCATTCGTTAATCACACAATATCATTTCTATCAATTTTCAGTCTGATAGAAATAAGTCTTTCCTATGAAGACACTTTGAATCAAGATGATACCATCTCTAATTCAAGTCGTTAAAAGGCATTCGTTAGTCACCATATAAACATCCTTTGAATACTTTCATTTTTAACACAAAATTTTTAAAAAATAGCACAAAATATTTTTCAGTTTAATAGAAATCAGTCCACTTTGAATCCAGATGAAACCTTCTCTAGTTCAACCTCGCCGAAAAGCTGACAGCTGCCTTTTTGAATCCATCAATACTTCCTCTCAACAATAAAAAAGGCCATAAGAAGCCCTTTATATACCATACAGAAGCAATTCTTTCTTTCCCCACATCTCGGCAGCAGATGTCCGCCGATGGTCAGGACAAATATTCCCCCGTGGTCATTCTTCAGCCAACCTCCTTCCGCGCTGACCGCTGCATTTCCATACAGATTGCAACCTGTCAAAGAGCATTCCATCCCTCGGGCCAGACTGTAATAAAAGGAGGTCCGACCAATTGCGGCATCTGTAACAACGACCCGAGAAAGGCCATTTTTAGCTTATTGCGCTCATATTGGGATGAAAATCATATTTATATATACAGCAAACCTGTTCATCATTTGGTGAGATCTTTTATTTGATTTCTTGGTTTACGGCGGTTTCTGCCACACTCAGCAAATCGACTGACGATTTCATATCTGCTAAACGTCCCGCGAAATTATATTTTGCTATCTGTCAGCTTCAGCGATTTAGTTAGGATTGAATTCTTTATTGAATTTGAAAGTACATTCATTGAAGATAAAATTGATATCCGTTTTTTTTTTTCACATTTTATCAGTTAATTATTATTTTTAAAACAGTTTAAAGCATCAAATCTTCAGCAGTAGAATTTTGTATATGTATCAGTGGAACGTAGAATTTTATATATAAATATATGTTTATGCTATAAAATTTCTACATGACACAAATATCGCTATAGTTAGAATTAAATTCTTTATTGAATTGGAAAGTACCGTCATTGAATAAAAACATAATATTCGACTTTTTTTCACATTTTATCAGCGAATTATTATTTTTAAAACTGTTTAAAGAGTGAAATTTTTAGAAGTAGAATTTTATATATGTGTCAGTAGAACGTAGAATTTTGTATACGCATATACCTCTCTGTGTATGCATTTAAAATTCTACTTGACACAGAAATGACTATAGTTTGAATTGAATTCTTTACTGAATTTGAAAGTACATTTACTCAAGAAAAAATCATATTCGTATTTATTTTTTCACATTTTATCTGTGAATTGTCATTTTTTAAACTGTTTAAAGTGTGAGATTTTTAAAAGTAGAATTTTACATATGCGACAGTAGAACGTAGAATTTTATATATGCATATACATATCTATGTATCTAATACTAATACGAGGAATGGTTGTCTAGTCGAAAATCGCCCCAGAATTAATAAACTCCGGTAAACTTGGGGGTTTGGGGTTTTTGGCCACGAGGAATCGATTGGCGCCGGTTTTGAAGTGCTACGGTGGAGCAGTTCGGAGTTACAGATAGGATATTTTCAAACTTTATTAGTCCGCCATAATGGCTACTTAAATTTTCAAGCGGTAACGTGCTGCCATCTATAGCCAATATGGCGAACTAATAAAGTTTTATGTTTATGCTGTTATAGGTTTATAATATGTTTCTTATCTATCTAATACTATAATATGAGGAATGGTTGCCAAGTCGAAAATCGCCCCAGAATTAATAAACTCCGGTAAACTTGGGGGTCTGGGATTTTTGGCCACGAGGAATCGATTGGCGCCGGTTTTGAAGCGCTACGGTCGAGCAGTTCGGAGTTACAGATAGGATATTTTCAAACTTTATGAGTTCGCCATTTTGGCTAATAGGTTTCAAGCGGTAACGTGCTGCCATCTATAGCCAATATGGAGAACTAATAAAGTTTCCAGAAGATGATCCGGAACTCAAGGAACTGATCTCGAAATGGATGATCCATAACCCGTGTGGTGATAGGAACCCAAACGCTCCGTGCATGGTCAGCAAACATGGAAGAGACCAGTGCAGCTGGGGATTTCCAATGGAACATCAAGACATGACATCGCTGGTGGACGATGAAAAGCCGAGGTTTAACCGGTTATCTTTTCACCAATGGTTTCACAAATTTTCTTATGGCATGTATTGTTTTGATAAATCACAATTGAAAATTTAAATCTTCGAGTTAGCTTCGATGCCTGTTTTCTCCGAGCGGAGCTCAGTCACCCGCTGGTGCATTAAAAATTCTACGTGGCACAGAAATCGCTATAGTTAGAATTGAATTCTTTATTGCATTTGAAAGTACATTCATTTAATAAAAAATGATATCCGCCTTTTTTTTCCCATTTTGTCAGTGAATTATATATTTTAAACTGTTTAAAGCGTCGGATTTTTATAAGTAGAATTTTATATACGCTTCAGTTGAACGTATTTTATTTATGCATATACCTATCTGTGTATGCATAAACAAAATTCTGCTTGACTCAGAAATCTCTGTTATTACATACTAGCCTCCTATGACGATTAACTATTATACTAGAGTCTGGACTAGTATAATAGTCCAACTATTATACTAGCTTCCTGACTAGTATATATACACTTAATTATAAATTGTTAAATATTACATATGCCTATTTTAAATATTTCATCCACTAATTTGTGTAGATTGGAAAACACGATTTAACTTTGGGTTTTTAAGTCACCATCTATGCATCAGAGGAGTCGTGTTTAAATAAATAGTCACATTTATTTAAATGACTTTATACTTTTCTTCCCATTCGAAAATTCATTATAAATCCAAAGAAAAATTTTAAAGCTAATTGTTGGTCCTAGAAGAGAAAGGTACTTTTTTATGAAACAAACATTTAATATTATATTTAAAAAAATGTTTTTTGACAATTACACAGAAATAAAAAAAATCGTGAATTGGTGATAGAATTGGTTGGTATGGATATATTTATATTTATCACTTGTGCCTAGTTTTCAACACATATTTAAGTATATATATTATGATGATTTAATACATGATCTTTATCGTAATTTTCTTTTCAATATCAAGCATTATTATTATTTCTTTCACTTAAAGATTTTTCGCCAAAAATATGAGTTATTGCTTTAGTAAAAATAGAAAATATTGCTTTTTTAAAATTTTTAATTTCTAGTTTTTTATTTTTAAGAATATATTTTGGAATCCAGAATTAAAAAGATTTATCCAAATATGTAATCAATATTTTTAAAAGTAATTATTGCTTTATGTCACCATTATTGAAATTCAATAAATTCCATTATATTATAAATTAAATTTTCAGGAAGTTTTACCTGTATGTGCAAATTGTAAAATTCAGAATTCTTATACACAACGAAGTGAGTGTACAATAAATTAATCTTTTGAAACACTAAAGAAATCCATAAACACTTTAAGAAAATACACAATTATGAAGTATTCTTGAATTAATTAACTTATCTTAAGCCTCGCAAAACAATACTAAACTGTATATGGATTTAATCAACTAAACCAAATTCATTTTCATCAATGTTCTATGACTACATAGATTATCTGACAAATTACTGAATGTTCGAGATATAAATTCCGACAGCATATTGCATAACTTATCTGTATGTGCAGTCGCCTCACTCGAATGTCACTTTGTGACTGTGGATTCAACCGCTGATGGATATGAAGCTATCCAGTTACACAGTCTGAGTTTCACTCCAATCATATCCAAATAATCCATATCTAAAGTGTCAGTTTATCGCACGATATGACAATGTCTCGTATTACTATTATACTATATCGAAATTCGCTCCAGTATCTGTAGAAGCCATTCATATTATAAAATCGGAAAGCTGGATTTCTAAGCTATATGGCAGAGCTTAATATGTCGTAAACTAATATGAACTTAAGAAATCAGATATGGAAAATCAGAATATGAATAAATATGATATAGCTGATATATTTTTACAGGATTTATTTTATTTAAAAACATTTGAAAATGAAAGTAGGAAATATAGTCATCTCATGTAATGCAGATTGCCTTTTGGAATTTATTTCTATATGCATTTAGCAATAATACGCAAAGCAAGACATTTTTATATATGAGATTGCAAACATTATTTAAAGGAAAATAGAATATGGCAAAAAGAAGAAAGTCAAAATATTAAGGGATTTTTTATTTTTATAATCGAATATTCCCTTTTAACCTTCTTTTTTAATAACAAATGGCAGTTTAAATCAAGCAAATCAATTATTTTTAGCTATAGCACATTATGTGAAAAACCTATTTTTTCTCATTGAATGTTGTAATTTTTTTCCTATCAAAACAATTCGTAAAAAATATTTCAAACTTATATTTTTAGGTGTATCTCAAAATATTTATTCTATGTATTTTTAATTTATGTATATAAAAAGCATGCGTATAACCACTGGATAAAATTAAGTGTTCTACCAGCTGGATATGCTCCGATGGCATTATTCGAAGGGTTGTCATGCCGGAAAAAGAACAACCGTGTTCTCATATCTTCTCCCTTTTTCGTGGAAATTTAACTCGATGTAAAGAATAGTGTTTGGAAAAATCAGAATTATTGGAAATAAACAACCATTTCTATGAGTCTTAAGTGTTGTGGTTTTACTTTCCTTTTTTTTTTTTTTTTTTTAAATTAGTATCTTGTTTTCTTTACTTAAAACTTCGCTCGATTTCCTGCTCTTTGTTTGAGTATAATTTTTCTATGTTACCCCTTAACTGGGGGGGGGGTGACAACTTAGGATGTAATTGGAGAGGTTAGGTCAATGTCACAACATTTCCTTTACACTCGAATCAAATTTTCCAATTAAAGTATGCGAGATGTATATATATATATATATATATATATATATATATATATATATATATATACTATTTCAATAAAATTCAAAGTTTTTAAAATCAAATATGTTATGATTTCATTTCACTTATGCATGCAGTTGGCCTGTGAAATTAAAAAATGAAGTTCATTTAAACAATGCATAGGAAATGGGTGTATTCCATTAAAACATGCTGCTTTAATTTGTTTCCCATTTGCTGTTTAAAAATATTTTTCTATGGTATCATGAACATGGAATCAATATTAAGGGATTTTTTAAGGGATCAATTAATCTTAATGTAAGGTAAATCTTTTAAATCATTAAACGTCTACAATAATAATGTACATACAACGATTAACGGAATATCTGTATTAAAATATAAGATTTCATATTAACAAATTCAATAAATTAAAATCATTTTTTCAGAAATCCAGTGCTCTATAGATGTAACGCCCTAAAAGGAATAACTGGTGTTTCTAAATAATAACATTGTAATTTAATATTCACGCATTAGAAATCAAGTCTTTCTAAGAAATATATAATTTGATTTCTTTTCCCAATTCTCTTAATTATACCTGTAATTAAAATTTTAGCCTTACGGATAAAGAAAATGAGAAAAGCTAACACAATTATCTCATTGATTATTATTCATAATAACAAATATAACTCCCGTGTACAAAATGAATTTTCCAGCGACAGCATAAATCATTCTTCATCAAGTCAAAAGAATCCCCTGGAATTTATGAAATCACAATGTTAACTTAAACTTAACCCAAATGAAGAGTCTACAATGAACGAAAAAGTTCATCTTCATCCTCTTCAAAGCCTCCCCTGCCTAACATCCTTCAGGTCTCAGACATACCACACCATCTTAATAAATTAAGTTCTAAACTTTCCCCTTTCTGTTTTAAGTTAATGGCGCTTGAATACTTTAAGACGCCCGGGCTCAGAAGTTCTTCAGGCTTGACGACGAACCTGTGTTGCTCACAATTTTTTTTTTTCATCATTATTGCGCGCATAATTACTCTTTTCTATGGCAAGGTAACAAATGGTGGTGTCATGCCTCTTTTTTAATAACATTATGGCGGGAGGTAAAAGTTTATGGCTTTTGCTGTTGCTTATCTTTGTCTCCTGATGGGAAATTAGTTCAATTCCCAAAAAAGATTCCACTGTGGAAGATAAAGGATTTTGGTAAATTAAATCTGGTCTGAAAGAAAAGAGGAGTTAAATGAATTCCTTTCGATAATGAACTTGGTTTAGTGTTTGTCAACAAAATCATTATAGTCTGTTGGGAGGCTAACTTTAGCATTTTGATTTATTAATGGTGGTCGACGCCAGACTGTTATTATGAGGAAAATTTGAGGCATATTATAAATATTTGCGGAAAGTCTTTAAAATATTTTGGAACAATATTCTTTCCTTGACTATATATAGAATAGTTTAAAATTCTATGCATACATAGATAGTGTTTCCGACCATTTATGACGCGGTTAAAATATCCAACAACGTTAAAAGGGAAAATTTTGAAAAATTGTTATTTTTTAAAAACAATTTTAGGATATGGTTTTTGATGTATTATCAATCATACTACACAATACTATACAAAAAGTACAAATAATATAATTATACAAAATAAGTATACAAAAATAAAATATAAAAATAAATATGCCAAATACTATAAACGCAGAATAAATATACAAAATACAATAAATACACAAAATTCTATAAATAAACAAAATACTATAAATATACAAAATACTATAATGAAACAAAACAATTTAAATATACAAAATACTATAATGAAACAAAACAATTTAAATATACAAAATACTATAAATATGCAAAAAAATACACAAAATACTATAGACGCAGCAAAATTATTTGAAAATATAATATATTTATGAGAAATAGGAAAATTTTTTGTAAATTGTTGTGAAATTTAACCAAAATGGTTAATTACAAAAAATTGTAATGCAGCAATCCTATATTTCTTTCTCTACAATACAATAATTAATGAAATGGACTAAAATCTAAGAAAAATATTGCGATGGAAATATTATGCATAAAACTATACGTATATATGCAATATTCTCCATAAATTTACAACTTAATTTTTCTAAAAACACCTATAAATGAAAAAGTATTTCACCAACAATAAAACTTTAGGTTCATGTTATTATCCATATTACTTAAAACCACACTCTGGAATTTTTATGTAAATATATCTATTAGTATTTAAAATATCATGTTAACAATGCAGAATTTTTATAAATAGTAAAGTTTTCAGAAAATTGAAGTTAAAGATAAATTTTAGCTGAAAGATATATGAGCTTGTATGATAGGTCAGGTATTCCTTTTCCTAGAAAAGTTGAATTGTTTTGAAAAGAGGAAAGTCTGAACTACAAGAAATAAAAATTAAAATTAAAAATTCGGCAATGTGGTCGATAACAAGTGTTTTTAACGCAGTCGGATACCTCAAATTCCGAATGGTTTTTAGGATGAGTATTCACATTTTATACAATTTTAAAGTTACTCATCAACTTTATCGATAAACTGTGGACCAGGCATGTTGGGAACTAAACATTGGGGCGTTAGGCTCACCACCCACCTAACATTGCATCAAAGGGCCCTCGATCAAGTAAATATACGTGGGCAATGTAGGCCTTGGCCCACGTGGGATGTCTTGCCCCTAAGTATAGTTTCAATTAGTTGAAATTACGTTGAGCAGTATATGAATAGATGTTTCAAAATTTTGAGAAATAAAAAAAATTAAAAAAATTAGAGCAAAGAAATAAAAAATTGAAATTTGCTATCACAAATTGTCATATGAGAATGTTACTTTTTTCAGTGGCGTTAATCCGATAGAAATCCAATTAAAGGGCATAAATAATTAATTCAGTTTATTGCAGGTTAAAAAAGTTTATAGATTTTGAAATAAAACCTGGTATGAAAATCCTACAGCTGAATTGATGAGTAAAAACACAAATTTTAAACATAAATTTGTTGGATTTTAATAGGATGGATAGTCTTAGTAATTGGTATTCATAGCATTTAAAAAAGATTATTTCATATCGTGTTTCGAATTGAATTAAAAATATTATTAAAATTATGAGAAAATTATACTGATATCATTAAAAAGGTAATATTTTTTTAATGTAAAAATATTACTAAGGCTATTTGGAAGATAATCGCATTAGAATCTATGAATACCAATTTTCATAAGGAAATCATAATGATCACAACTAGGCTTAAGAGTAATGTATAATCCCCAAATTAAATATTTGGAGCGAGTTCTCACCAAATGTAATAGCTACCATTTTTTTATTGCAACTTCTAAAAGTATTTTGTTAACATTTCTGGTATTCAACCAAGACGACACTTTTAAGCCAATTGTTTGATGATTGGCAAAATTTTGGAGTTTGTGTGGGCAGGAGAGTTGATACATGGCTGGTACTCGCACCAAATTGTAATATTTAGTGGTGATACGACAGACTATTGTGACAACCTTCTTTATCTTTTTCTAATAACCCTAAAATGAAAAATTGATGCCTCAAAATCGATAAATCGGCAATTTTCTCCCATGCATTTTGAATTTTCAAAAGCTCCAAACTAAAATAACATTTTTACAAATGATAATAAAAATAATTTGCTGGTTTTGTTATCGTAACAAATGAAATAGGTTTATTTTATATAACAATATGATAAACATTATAACGTATTTACTATTATTAGCATGTATTCTGCAATTAAAATTTCATTAAATATCAAATTAAATATTTATTTCCTCTAATTCTGTACAAATATCCTTCTAAACATTTTACAACATATGAACGAATCGTGAATCTTTCAACAATTGCAAAAACAGTGTTCGTTGTGGTTGTAGGTCGCTGATGTCCGTAGGCCATATCGCCTACGCAATTTTAACCTTGTTTAATACAACATTTGCTATTGTAATATGTTCAACTTTATAAAGTATTTGCTATTATTATCATGAATTACACAATTATTATTTCATTAATTTTCACATTAAATATGTATCTCGTCTAATTTTACACGAATATCCTTTTAAACATTTTGCAATATGTGCTTGAATCGTGAATCTTTTAACAGTTGCAAAAGCAATGTTATTTGTGGTTGTAGGTCGCTGATGTGCGTAGGCGATATCGCCAACGCAATTTTACATTGCTTAATTTCCTGAAACATGTTTTAGGGAATTGCGTTTCTCTTTGGCTTAATCTAATCAAGCATTTTAACTCTCCTCGGTAATATTTAAATCATGACTTCAAAAGAATTGGATTTTATAAAGTAGTGTGTGATAGTTTGAGAGTGAATTTATTTTCTTGAGCTGAAATGCATTAGAATTAGATCAAAGAGAGCGTTGTATTATGGTGAATTATTTCTTCATGGGAATAAAATTTATAGAGATTCGTTAGCGCTTTCATAAATTAGATGGCTATATTTAAATATACGGATAAAGTGCAAAGAATATTATTTGATTCTGCATAAGGATTGGGTAAATTTATCATAAGGATAAGTACTTCACAAAACTACTGGGTATCTATTAATAGCTTTATAAATACTTGATAGCTGGAAATTCGCTGCAACAAAATTTAGAATTTTTTTAATTTATGTTATCTTTGAATATGAATGCATGAATCAGATATGGTGTAAAATTTTTTGACGTATATTTTCTCGTGCCTATTAAAATAAGAGTTTGACAAAAATAAATAAATTTAGCTATAAAAACTATTTTTAAAAATATAATTTATTTAGTGTATTAAAAATATTTTTTATTCTTATATATATACATTTATCATTTTACAATTTTTCAACTTGGCCTCACTCATATTCAATCAAAATTTAATTAATTTAATTTATTAACTGGTGTCATTCAAAATTCATAAAAACATAATTTAATTATTATATTTAAAAGATTTTTATTGCTTATATCTAAATGCACCATAGTTTAGAATTAATTCTTTCAAATGCTGTTGGTTTATTAACAATTTTACAAAGCGACATCTGTCATATTCAATCAAAATTTATTTAAATGAATTGAGAAAATGATATTTTATGTATGAAAATATTACAATAGTATATATATTTTATTGATAGTACACGATATTACACGTTTTGTGAACTACATTATATAGGTAGAGAAGTAAAAAAAATCCATCTGAAATGCGTGAACCAAATCATGTAGAATAAAAGTATAAATGAGAAAAAAAACTATCAAAATTCTTAGTAATTATTAAGGAAAATCGTATTCACTTATGCATGTTATTCTTTGGATTTTAAGATTTCATCATAACGTTTTATTATTATTATTATCTATCCATGAAATGCTACAAATTAATAAATGCAATATTTGACTTAATTTGTGATTTTTCCTGAAAAATAAAAATTAGTTTTTCGCAACAGAATTAACTGAATTACTGCTCGTTAATAAGTTGACTGCCCTGTCAGATGCAAGTTCAGAACAGAGTAAAAATACTACACAATTGTCCGGCATACATGTCCAAAAACTATGTCACATACTTTTGGAGAAATGACGTAAAAATCAACATACTGATTAATGAATGAATTACTAAATGCAGGAAGATTCCAAATTTATGGTAAAAAATTGGTGGAAAGGTTATTGGACAAAGATGCGGATAATATTCCCATAGGAACTCTAGGTTGCAATTTATTTCTTTAGTCATAAATACAGGATGTTTCAACAATGAGTTTAATAATAAGGTGTTTGCTTCGAATTTCTACATGGTGATGAAATTTTTATGAAATTTTCAACAGTGGTACGTGTATTTTTCATAGTTATCATTTAAATAAGGTATTTGTTTCTACCTTCTATATGGGGATAATATTTTCATGAAATATCTATTCATGTTACATTTATTTCACATAGTTAAAGTGGCTTAACAAAAGGCTAAATATTGCGCGCAAACGTTGCCTCTCTACTGTTTTCCCTGTATTGTCCTCGAATAAACAGTTCAGACAAAGTCGTTGGGACAATGTTACCTCGACAACAACTGTTGCCTCGACAGGCAAACTATTTGCTTTTGTCCCGTTGTGGACACTTAATTTTTTGAAAGTAGGATTGATCTTCTATTTCGTGCAATAGTCAGCCTCGTGTGAAACCACCTCTATCATTATAAAGCAATAATTTATTGTACAGTAGTATAAGGGAGCAAGAGACAAAAATAAGAGTTGCAAAGGATGTCGAAGGTTTAATGCCAGCATCGTTTACAAGTACAATATTAAAGATAATTGTTTAAAATTACTTCTACCATTAGCGACACATGTTTGATAGTGTTGATGGAGTGACTGGTGTATAATGACAAGTATTCCAAGTACATGGGCAGCAACTACTGATAATCGAGCAACAACAACCTCAGCTGATTCAACGGGAGTCTCAATAAACCAGACTCTTAAGATGCCCACAGAAAAGACAAATCGAGATATCTAAGCTGACATTCCAATTGCAATAAAGAATTCATTTAAATTACCACTCCTCAATATTTCATTATCTTCTATCTAAAATATCTTCACTATTGCAGATACCAGAAACAAAATATATTGTTTCAGTTAAATTGAGACACTACATTTATCAGTGCAAAAATAGCTTGTGATCTAGGTTTCTTATAAGAATATTATTCGTACCTTTATATACTCCGAATTTATACCACGAATTTAGAATCACACTGTATAAAAGGCTGCATTGTTGCAACAAATTCTGAGTTAGTTCAGATCACAAAATTTTTTTGACACAGTCTCAATTTTTTTTTCGTTCCGGATGCATGATTATAAATCGCCAGAAATTTCTAACTTCGTCTCAAAGCAGTACAGGTATTTCTTTAAAAATAGAAGGACAGTATAACTAAAACCAATTGATTTTTAATTCCAAACTATTCCATTAGTGCAAAGATTCCGACATAAAAATAGAAAAAAAAAATGTTTGAATTTCTTTTAATCATTCGATTTGAAACATAAAAATTTACGAGTTACCTTCGAAACACAAATGGATCTCATGTTCATTTTATTGATAAGGAAAGTGTACACAAAAGAATGTTGGTGTAAAACTGCCTGGAGGAGATTTTACAATCAATGTAATCGACTTTTACATCAAGCTTATGAAGAAAAGGAGAATTATTGGAACAGTTTTTACGCTTGTGAAGAAAGTGAGAATTTTTTCGCTTCTTCTTTCCGAAACGATTCATGAATTGAGTTTGGTAGAATTTATCTCTCGAGAGTATTTCAAAAAAATTTCCCATTTATAGTAAAAATTTATTTCATTAATATAAAAATGCAATTTTCAGTTGAAATTTTGTATCGTTACCGGGAATAACCTACATTATATTAAAGATCACACTTTAAGAAAAGTGCAACTTTGGGACAGTATGCAGATGACATCTATGGGAAATTTTATGATATTTGAATTGCAGTTATTTATAGTCCCAGAAAAAACTTTTTAAATACCAATTTCTTTTAATATCAATTAATAAAATTAGAAATATGCATAGTATTTTTAACGAATTTCCAAAATATTTATTTATTTTCAATTATTTGAATGTATTAATTTGATTGAATCAAAGTCACAAATAAATTATTTATGCTTATAATTAGCTGGATTGATTTGAGATCACTTTTCAGTAAAGCATTTTATAATATTCCACCGAGAATAATCTAAATACATGCTTTCAAGGGGGAAAAAATGCCACGTGTTCTGCCATCTAGGGATTAATAAGATAACTATATTTATGTGGATACACAGGATTTGTTCTGCGTGAAAGTATCTACTTCTTTTGAAACTGCTTACATTATTTTAAATTAGTCTTTTTAGGTGAAAGGAAAATTTCGTTTAAATAAAATATTAGTGAATTTTAAAAATAAAATAATTATTTTAGAAATATAATTTCCTTTCCAAATATAATGAGGATAAATTAAGTCAAAAATAATTTTTTTGCTCATAATCTATGCAGCACATCTTCATTCTTAAATTTATGTTAACAATTTAAAGAAAACCTAACTTCAAAAAAATAACTTAAAAATAACCAGAACAAAAAATAACAAAATAATTATTTGTTCATAGTAAAATACTGAGAAATCATCTGCTACTAAAACGATCGTTTTTAATTCATAAAGGTCTTTTTTTTTTATTCTTTGAAAACTCATTTTAATGTAACTATTAAAATGAGATATCACATTATAGAAAAAAAAATAATATACTGCACTTTCTCATGGGAAGTTTAAGTTGAATTTTGTTCATAAAAATATTAAATAATTATTTTTATATATTAAAGTAAAAAAGTCATTTAATAAATACTAAAAAGAGTATAAATTTAAATAATATAATTGTATTTAAATGAAACAAATATCTTAAATTGTTATCTACCTAGATATTGAAATTATCAATTATCAGTATCTACTTAGATATTGATAAAAGTTAGATTTTGAAATTTAAATCATAGTGACTTGTTTTTATTTGCCTGAAGTGAAATGCAATGGGATAGTTTTATTTTTATTTCATTCTTGACACATGTTACAATTTGCTGGGAAGGAGAGAAATTATATTAATTCTTATTGTTATAACCATTGAAATATCATTGATATGAATTCTCTCTCTCTCTTTTGGTATTCAAAGGCATGAATTTCTTCCTAATAATACTCGGTTTCGACAGGAACACAACGGCTATTTTGAAACTACAGTCTGAAGACGAGGACATTTTCTCGTTTAAATACAAGGCTATTAATTTGAGATAAATAGTCTAAATACAAATGATATATATGAAACACAACTGAAAAGTCAAACATCTAATGTTTCTGTAGTTTATTTAAATAAGAAGTAAATTTGAAAAAGTGATAATTGAAAAACATTTTTTTATAGTTCCAGAGTATATTTTTACAAAATGTAGTTTTGGAATTTTTAAAATTTCTTTTTTTTTTATTGAGGATGAATGAAATTCTGTTTAAGTACGTCTTTCCGAGGGGGGGAAATGTAGAAGAAGCTTCAAATTACTATTTGCCGGATTTTTCGAAAGACTCTACTCTGTCACATAGCTATAGAAAATTTCGATAAGTATATAACAATCATGCTAAACTGACGAGCAGAAACAAATCTTGTTCTTAAGTTGTTGCAATACGATTCTCATTGGTATGGCTTTTATTGTATAAGAATAACAAGTTTTTTTTTTAAATAAAAAAACTGAAAATTCCTAATTGGAGCTTCCGAAATATTTCGAGAGAAAAATAGTAGCCTAATGGAAATCAATGAAATACTTAATCTATACCAAATATATATAACCATACATCCCATTTTCGAAACCACTGCGCAATTTAAGCATGAAGATCATATACCAAATTCCATTATTCAATTGAACTGATGGCATGATCCATGGTAGAATGCCATATTTCAATGATGGATACTTTTATTGGATACGAATTTCTAATTTTTAAAATAAACAGTTAGAAAATTCCTAACTAGAACTTGCGGATGATTAGAAGTACATTCTCTGCTTTTTTTCACGCTCAAATAAAAGGGTTTTTTTTTTTTTAAAGAAACCTAATGGAAATTAACGAAATAGCTAATCTATACCAAAACATATATCTCATTTTCGATATCGCTGCGCAATTTAAGCTTGAAGATCATATACCAAATTTCATTATTCTAACTGATTTTTGATATGGAATGTTCCCATGAAGAATGCCGTAATTCAAGGATTAATGCTTTTATTAGATAATTGCAAGTTTGAAAATAAACAGTTTGAAAATCCCTAACTAGAGCTTCTGGATAGTTAGAAATACTTTATTTGTGTTTTTTCACACTCAAGTAAAAGCTTAAAAGAAGAAAAAAGCAACCTAATAGGAATCAACGAAAAAGTTAATCTATACCAAAGTATATATACCCATATATGACATTTTCGATACCACTGCACAATTTAAGCGTGAAGAACATATACCAAATTTCATTATTCTGACTGATTTTTGGTATGACATGTTAACTGGTAGAATGCCATAATTCAGCAATCGATACTTTTCATTTGATAAGTATAACAAGTTTGAAACTTTCTGACGAAGGCTTCCGGAGTATTAAAAATAATTTCTCTGCGTTTTTTCACATTCAATTGAAAGCTTAAAAAAAGAACCTAATGGAAATCAACGAAATAGTTAATCTATACCTAAATATATATATCATTTTCAATGCCGATGCACAATTTAAGCCTGAAAATCAGATACCAAATTTCATTATTCAACTGAACTGATGGCATGTTCTCCGGTAAAATGCCATATTTCAGTGACAGATGCTTTTATTGGATAAGAATTTCCAAGTTTTAAGATAAACCATTAGAAAATTCCTAACTAGAGCTTCAGGATGTTTTGAAGTACTTTCTCTGCGTTTTTTCAAGCTGAAATAAAAGTTTAAAAGAAAAAAAAAAGAGCCTAATGGAAATCAACGAAATAGTTAATCTATACCAAACCATGCTCAGCAAAAACCAAACAAACAGCGCCAATTTAAGCGATGCGATACTTTTAATATGAAATTCAAATTCTTGTGTGACCCAAATCCCGTTTCCTTTTCCTGCAAACAAGTGTATTCAACGGCCCTCATCGCATTTTGAAGACGTTCGGCCTTTTCATACCCTTGGAACGGAGCCATGCATATTTGACTAAGCGGAAGGCCCGGTAATTTGACTGCATTCAATAGCCTCGCTGTAAAGTGGTGAGGGAACGACTTGGAGGAGACGAACGAGCGCCTCTAAGCCCGTGCACCAGGAACGAGGCCGGGTCGTAAAGTTCCCATCTTTGAAACACTAAGCTGCCGGTTCCAGGGTGGTGATGGGTATCAAAGTGTAAGAGCAACTTCACTTTATGTCCCACGTTATTCTTTGGTGACGCCTTAAAATTCCGTTTTATGCCATCTGCCATGGGAAAAGTGAGAGGCTCTTTCTCCGTTGAAGTGTTTAATTAAATATAATGATACGTGCCACGCTTAAAATGAGCTTAGAAATCTCGTGAAGGACTTGATGGTAATGAGGTTGAGCATATTTCGCTGGAAGTTCTCGCTGAATAAAATTATGTTTGGTATTCTTGCTTGGATTAGATCGGGCGGGGTAGATAAGACTCAGTTAGCGAAGAATAGAAATTTGATTAATGGTTAAAAAGCATTTTCTCTATAAAGGTACCTTTGAGGATTTAATTATATTTTTGTTGTACTGTTGTGTAAAAGTCCGGTGGTTGAATGATATAGAATATATATATATATTTTTATATTGAAGAATAAGTTAAGGTTCAGTCCTCAACAGTTAAAATGAGCTTCGAAATCTCGTGAAAGACTTGATATTAATGAGGTTGGTATGGAATGAATATATTTCTCTGGAAGTTCTCGCTGAATAAAATTATGTTCGATATTATTGCGTGGATTAAATCAATCGTCTAAGATGAAAGTCAGTTAGCGAAGAAAAGAAATTTGATTATTGGTATTAGTGAAAAGCATTATTTTTATAAAGGTACTTTTAAGGATTTAATTATATTTTTGCTTTACTATTGTGCCAAAATCTTGTGATAGAATGATGTAGAGTAATCATTTTTCCTTTAAAGTTTTTTTTCGATACTGAAGAATAAGTTGCTCAGTCATCTGGAAGGAGCGAACATTCAACAGTTGATTGTGCTGTAAAGCTAAATTATCTCAGATAAGCTTTTAAAGGTTTAACGTTTTTTTCATATTATAACTTTATTTGACATTCACAACATTAAAAAATCCTATGACTTTATAGCAACAGCTAATTTTAATTGCAATTTAGGGCATTTTTGGAATTAAATAATTTCAAAAGTCTAGTGAATTTAACGTGTAGTAGATTTTCCAGTAAAGTAACACAGAATAATTAATGTTCAGAGATATTCATAGGAATGGAACGAAATTTGTACTTTTTGAAATTTTCAACTCATATACTCACCAATTAAAGTTAATAATTAACAGATTAAAAAATTTAACATCTCTTAATTTGAATTTTTAAACAAGTATATATACTTATGCTTTACGCAATATTTGGCAAATGATAAAAAATTGTAATCAAAATGTTTTGAATCAGTATACTGGGAAGGATATTTGTAATATATTTACTTGTTCCTTAAATTATTTAATTATTTAATTCTTAAAAATTAGTTTCAATTGAATTATTTTAATTTTTAATAGGACAAGTGTGCTCTAATGCATGCTTACGATTTCCATTAAAAACATTTGGTATTGAAAAAATTTGATTAAGAGTTGAATATTCTTAAAATTTCAGCAATACGTTTAGAATAAGAATAATTCCTATAGTTCTTCCTATAATGTTAGAATAAGAATAATTTCTATAGTTCTTCCTATAAGGTTAGAGTAAGAATAATTTCTATAGTTCTTCCTATAAGTTTAGAATAAGAATAATTTATATAATTCTTTCCATAAGCTTATAATAGCTCGATTAATTATTCTAAGCTTTCAAAAGCTGAGAAAAAGAAACACTGTGCTTATGAGTAACAATTTTAGTTAAAAGATTAAAAAGTTATTTATTTTGAGTGATATTTGTTCAAAGGCTATAAGGATTCATTTCTGTTTACGTGAATGATCCTTACTTTTGTACACTACAAAAGTTACAAGAAATGTTATGCAATTTTATATTTGTATTTTTTAAGATTGTTTCACTTTTTACACTATTATTGTATTGATATTACTTCCGATTTCATAGAAAATATAATAAGTTAATTTGTAAAAATCTGAAATAAGATTGAACATTATTCAATAATATATTTGTCTTTAATCTATTGATTATTGGTGATTCATTTTACAGTATAACGGTTGGAATTCTAAATGGCATGTTGGAAAGTATCAGGGGCATGTAAAATTCATCACGATCACTAAATGCTTAATGTATTTGCCTTTGGATAATGTTTATAAAATAAAGTAAATTTCTGAAACTTGCATTCATTTAGTATTACTTAATTACTTTATACTTAATTACTTATATACTTTTTACTTAATTATCTATCTATCTATCTATCTATCTATATATATATATATATATATATGTATGTATATATACATTATCATTATTTTTCATATTCATAAATAATATATTAGTCTACCCATATTTTATCACAACCATCATATTAACAAAAAAGTTACAGTAAAATTTTTTCACGAATCATTAATTTATCGATTGACAAACAAAATCAAAAACTTTATAGCAAAGCTGTCTTTAAAATCTCTCAGCAGAACTAATGAATTTACAATTTCGTAAAAAGAAATGATTTATCCTCGAAATAACCTGCAATTACATCCGACACAATTTTCACTTCCAGTAACACTACTTTTCCTTTCCAAAGCCCGTTCACTGCAACATTTGCCCTGTCATCCATCATAGGCACATTTCAATAATTCCAAACGCCTTTAGTCTCCGGAAGTGATTGAAAACAATGACACGTTGTCCCGGACTAAATCGGCAATGATTTATCAAGTTCCCCTTGCGCCAAAAGCCTTCCGCTGGCGAGAAATTATTGTCACTTTTCTCTTGATGGATGACGAGGGTACGTTAGCAGACATGTGGGAAGACCTTCGCCAAGAAGCGTTGGCGACGGGAAAGCTCGGGCGGGTGGAATATCAAAGAGCACTTAAGTCTTGGGCACGTAATGTAGGATGAATAATGCAGTTTAAAAGGAGTAAACGTTGTCAGCAACAACCAATGAGCGGACTTAAATAGAGTGAGGGATGTACTTTAAAAATGGTGGCAAAATCGTTGCCATCCACGTCTGCTGATAAGGCCGACATGTAATGGCAGATGCTTGAAAGCTTCGAATGGCGGGGAATTTTTATTATAAATGGATTGGGGATTCGACGCGTTAAAGTGGCAGTTATTTTCAAAGAATAAATATAAAAATTTCAAAGAAATTTCTTGGAATCAGGTATTTTTATTATAAATATTTTCAAAACCTGAAAGTAAAGAAAATTAAAGAAAGGAAAATAATATGGATGGTGCAGAATTTTTTTTTTATATATACTTTCTGTAAGTAATTTTCTGTAACTAGTTAGCATAAAGCCATCATTTTGAATTGGTACATCTTGATAACGATGTATCTTTTTATTAGCGGCAGAAATATTCTTGAAAATGAAATATGTGTTACGTATGTTATAGGCCAGGATTTAAATTCCAGCATTGTATATAATACAGAAACATTCTACAAAATACTAAAAGCTGGTCGGTAAAGTTTGAAAAAAAAATAACATTCACTGCACAGAGCGACTTTCCATGGCAGAAATTTTTTTATCAATAATTTCTACAGATATTACAGCACAAAAATAATTATTAATACATTGCGATGAAACATTAACGTTATAATAAAAAAATCTATTTTCAACGATTTCTAATATTTTAATTATGTTTTCATTATGACATATTTTTTCAATTTTTAACAAAATAAAAAAGATATTTAAGCAAATTTGTAACAATATATTTCAGACAAAATGAAATAAAAAAATTATCTAACATGAAATCATGATGCTTGAATAAAAAGTACATTTTACGAATGTATTGTCTTTGAGCTGACAAAGAAGATTTAAATTAAATCTAACTGCAACTGAAACATAGATGATTGTAAATTTTAATAATTGCCTCTGAGTTATAAAATAAATGTGAAACACGTTGTTTTCTAAAATAATAAGTATTAAAAGAATTTTTAAAATATCTATATTGTTTAATAACAGTGTGTTGTTTAGGGTAAACAGGGTTTAATATACATAACATATCCTTTTAAATTGGATTCCAAAAAATGATTAGTAATAGCCATAGACATTTTGTAACAAATATGATTTAACACGTTGACTGCCAATTACGAAATAATCGTAGATTGCTTTCTTTTCTAGGATCAAACCATCTATGTTATTAGATTATATCTTCCCTACTACAGTTTAAAAGTAGCAAAGAAGGGACCATCTAATTAAAAAGATGGTCCTGATATCAGGCGAGGACAATGGCAGTGAACGTGTTAAATAATATAAATTATTGTATATCATTTAATTTGAGTCAATAAATATTCTCGTGAATTACAAAATGTTAACTTTATGTAAAAAGTTTTTGGCCCTATCATTCTTATTTAATTAAATATGTATTCCCAGAGCAAATATTTTTGGAATAAAAAGACTTTTTATTTTTTTAGAAGAGGACCAATTTGCATTATAAATATCTAAATATCACTATTTTTTTCACATATTTACATGGAAGAATTATGACTCAAATTTTGTTTATAAAATCCCTATATTCCTTCATTGGCGTTTTCACTTACATATTGACAAACAGATAACCTCCTGCTTTTAATTCTATCTGGAACAAGGTCTATTAGGAAACAAGGGTTCTACTAGGAACTTATAAAGGTCTATTTAAAATCACAAATATGATTTTATTTGAGATGAGAAATTTTAAACAAGATTTATTAATGAGATATGCATTAAGGACATTTCTAACTTATGACAAATTATTACAGGTTCAAAATTTTATACGAATACAACAAATGAATGAATTTGACTTGAAACTGTCTTTTTGAACTTTTCATTTAACAAATTCACGGAGAGATAGAAATGTCATAAATAATTTTTGACTGATTTGGGGATATTAAAATCATCGTAAAAAGCTTGTAAAAGTCTTCATAGTAAAAATTTATGGTTGTTCTGTTTCTTTGAAAAGGCAATATGAATAAATTTTCGAAATGACCTTAATACTTTATACATCCGGCAGCTGCTACGTTTGATTATTCATTTTACTATTATTTGAATAAAATTTCGAAATAATCTTTATACTTTATCCATTCAGCACCTGTTACGTTTGATTAATCACTTTACTATTAATTACAATATTTACAGAAAAAAAGTGCAAATAATGAATGAGACTAACTGATTTTAGCTGAATGATTTACAAATTTGAATCATTTATATTTTATTTAAATATATCTGGTATTATCTATTATTTTTATACTTCTTTAATGTTTAAAAAAATGAAGAAAATATTCTTATGTTCAAAAATCTTGTTTAACATAAAGAAATGATGTTTTAGATTCTTCGAAGTTCTAATTATGTTTTCTTTTAAACTAAAAAAAAAAAAAATACAAGTTTATTAATTTTTTTTTAAATTTACACAGGAAAAAAAATGTTAAAATATTATTTGATTTTAATGCGTTTTTATTAAAAAAAATACTGGGGATTATCCTTTAGAGATATATTCTCTCTGGGTTTAACTGATAGGTCTCTTTTTTAGAAATTTGGGATAAATAAGTTTTTAAGATAAATAATTTTAGGATAATAAATTTTAGTTTTGAAGTTAGGCCTTGACTTACTGTAAAGGGAATCAGAACAGCCGATAACAGTAATTGAAAAATACATAATCGCATGTTGCGTAATGTAATAACACAATAAATTAGGGGTTTTTTTCGAAAATTTGTAAATTTCTTCTCATTATGTTTGTATGTAATATTGCAGTTTCCTCAAGAAAGGTATAAAGTGATAGCTTCTTGAGGAAAAAGTTTTAGTAAAAATGATACTAATAATTGCATGTATATAAAAATTATTAGAAAGTATTGATAATTGGTTAATATAAATTGTTTACACTGATTTATACAATCACAGGATATTTATTTATATGTTCGGGAGTTCATTTCCCTTAATAAAGCTCATGACACTTACTGCACCTAAATAAAGCTAGGTTATCTATGATAAACAATGATATTTTTTCTGTATATTCTAAAACCAATCAAAAGTTTCACCAAATTTGACAAATTTAAGAAACCACCGCAGCTCCACTTCAGATTTATTAGGTTGTTTTGATTATTGCTCATAATTTAGACATTTCTTCAATGAGAAAAAATGTTCTGTCTTAAGTTATGATAGAAACTAACTGATTAAATAAGGTAACTAAATCCTTATAGAAGCTTTAACTGTTTTATATTCTTTTCAGATTCATTCATATCGTATAGTTCATATATTTACAACAACTGTTATCAGGCAGTGTCAAAATGAACTGTAACTAATATTCTATCTATATGTATATATGCAGAACTTATGGGGGATTTCTCCAGAAAAAGAACTATGAATTTCCTCTCAGCAAATGAGTTTAATTACTTATATTCAAACGCACATTTAAGATAAATAAACAATTGCATTTAAATTCATTTGAATGTACATTTTAATCATATATATTAAAAATTCAGAAGCAATGAGAGAGCAGATAAACTATTGAAAGAGGCAACTGCATATGGTCAAAATTATGTGTAAACAATGCTGCTTAAATCAGGAATGAATCTGTTAATGAACAGCGTGGAGGAATGGTAAAGATTCCAAATCAACAATGACACGGAAAGAACAATTATTGATATCCTATTCTTAGTTAATGTTTACCCAGTTAATTAGATGAGATATATTATTATTTTTTATTGGGACAACCTTAGAATATCTATTTTAAGGTAGTTTTGATCATTTTCCTTTCTCTGCCTTCCATAAATTATTCAGTCAATAGAACAGTGATCTGGCAGAATGCAAAATCTGGTCCTCACAGTTTCATACATCCTCATAATCTCACATATCCTCTCAGTCTCACACATCCTCAGAGTCTCGCATATCCTCACAGCCTCACACATCCTCGTAGTCTCACATATACTCACAGTCTCACATATCCTCACAGTCTCACATATCCTCACAGTCTCACATATCCTCACAGCCTCACACA